>JAHHUM010001904.1:0-113137 GCA_036173005.1 Crenichthys baileyi | reverse complement strand
AATCCACCCCCCCCCCCCCCCCCCCTACATATTTCATTAAATGTTTCACATCATCAAATAAATTCTGATATAACACAAAGATAACCTGAATTAATACAGAAAGCAGTTTTCAAATGAAGAGTTCATTTATTAAAAGCAGTAAGCTAACCAAACCAGCCTAGCCCTATGCAAAGAAGTAGTTACACCCTACACCTAACTGGTTGTTCCACACTTGGTGGCAACAACTGCCAACAGAGCATTTATGATAATTTGCAATGAGGAAATTTGACCCACTTCCTCAACAGCATCTCACTTTGATTTTAGGGCACTTCAGAACCTTAATTTGGATTTTTCCTTTAGCCATTCAGACGTGGACTTGTTGGTGTGATCCAATCATTGTGGCGCCACATAGTGCAAGTGAGCTTGAGTTTAAGGTCTCAAACTCATGAGTGAACATTCTTCTTTAGGATTTTTAGCTAGAAAGAAATTTTAATGGTTACAAAATATTTTTTTTACTGAAATGCTGTTAGTTTTCCACATGGTTTAACAGGGCGCATACCTTCTAACAAGTTCTACTTTTGTCTCGTCCTCTTTCAGACTTCTGGGAATATTTTCCCAGAAGTCTGAGAGTTTGAGGACATCATGATGTTTTTGTGGAAATGTGAGATGGGCCTTTGTGTTCCTTTGGGTCAGCATTGGTTCTGGCCTTGGAATTCTTCCATGGAGGCCATTTTTGCCCAGTCTCTCGTTCTTATTGTTGAATAATGAACACTGACCTTAACTGAGGCAGGTGAGGCTGGCAGTTTTTTAGATGTTCTAGATTTATTGTTACCTCAAGGATGAGTCGCCGATGCGCTCTTGGAGTAATTTTGGTACACTTGTTACTGCTGGGAATGTTCAACGCTGTTCCATGTTTTCTCTATTTTTGGGTAATGACTCTCACTCTGGTTCCAGGGTATCTAAAATAGTTGGAAATGGCTTTATGAGCCTTTCCAGACTGATCGATGGCAGAGACTTTGTTTCTCATCTGTTCTTGAATATTTTTGGATCTGGCCATGGTGTGCTGCTTTTGGAGGTTTTTTGCCCTACATGATGTTGTCAGACAGGCTTTCTTTAAGTGACATCTTGACTCTATTGGCTTGGAAGTAATCAAGGTTGGAAGGGGCTGGTGAAGATAAACTCAGCTTGTTAAAAAAATGCGATTAATCTTAGTTAACAAATGATTTAACATGTAGGGAAAACTTTTTCACATAGGTTGGTTTGGATAGTTTTTTTTCTTACAATAAATGAAATCATCCTTTGAAATCATCCTGTCCTAATTTATTTACTTTATTTAATTTATTTTTGTCTGATATTGAAATTTGTTAGAAAATCTGAAACATTTAATTGTAATAAAGAAGCCAAACCACAGCAATGTGTTCTTAATTTATGTTTAAAAGATACATTTTTAATTTATGCTGACATGATGTAAAATAATAGCTTTTCTTTTCTACCATATTTTCTTGAGTCTCCTTATTTCCTTTGGGTTTTTTAAGCCACTCTGTGTGGACAGACTTGTGAGTGTCCAAGCAGCATCTAGACAGTTGTTTTGAAGCGTATCTTGACAACAAAGCCGCCCTGATTGGTTTTCCTGTGACCTGTGAGTAAAGGATTCCTCTTTGCAAAAAGATGTCATGCCTTTAAACTCAAAAAGCACATATCATGATTAAGATAATTTTTGTTTCCGTCTAGAAGGAAAATACAAAAAGAAAACGTTATTTTCTGATAACGTTAGTATGTCAGAAGAAGTTTTGTGTGTATGCACCAGAGTATGGTTGGTGTTCTTTACTACAGAGTGCCGCCAACATACTTGGTGAGCCTGCATTTCACAACTAATGACGGATAAAGTTCACGAAACATTTGTTGCAGACAAGATACATATTCAGGTATTGCTGTTGTGGCCAAAACTTTAGCGTTCCCACTCCCACTCACCTGCATACATAAAAATAAACCTGATAGTACTCCAGATAAAAAGCTATTCTTTAGGCGTTATAAGGTTGTCCTGATCTTGAATGTTTGGCTTTTGTAGGAGGCGTCTAACATGAGAGCAGGTTTAGCCAGTAATGGCATACTTTTGCGTGGGTCTCCCTCCCTTTTGCCTTAAGTGTCACTAATGATGTCATTGGTGTTTTTGTACCCAGGGCATTTCTGTCTGTGATGAGATGTAAGTGTAAAGGAAAAGCTGCAGTTGAGGAAACCTGTGAGGCTTTGTCCTTAAGAGACAGATCACAGGGAGCAATAATGACCCAAATGTTTAGTTTTAAATATAACTTTATTTCTGTCAGACACAGTTTTTAATTCATAATTCCAAGTAAATACAAAAGACTGTCTAACTGTGATTGATTTATGATGTATTTGTTAGGATCAGGGATGTGGTGAATAACCCAGTAATGCTGATTCACGGACACACGCAAGCATGATGCGTGTACATCCAGAGCATCTGGTATTAGGTGTTCATGCATAGGTTGGTAAATGTTTGTGTTGGTAAAATCTGAGCTGTTTAGGTGTAAGATGGAAGTTAAAATAATAATTACTTATTTATTGCTTTACTCTAAATCACTAGAGCAGCTTACGGTCACAGACAACTGTAGGCATAAGGTGTGATTTCTATTGCTTGTTCGCTTATAAAACTAATGGATATAGACATCAATAGTTGTTCCATACCTTCAACCTTATCTGGAAATCACAGCTTGGACCTATCTAGACGCCCCTGATCTATCAGAACATGAGGCTAGGTCCAAACTGACTCCTAAGTACTTTTAAAAAAATTAACCCTGGTCCCCAGGCTGCGCATCTCTGCATGTTTCTGTTTGGCACTGAGGAGTAAAACTGAGCAACCAATGAATTTGCCTGATGCAAAGAATTACAGACATGTACTGTTTATTTTCCACCATCAGTACTTGAAAATCTTTGGCTTTGAATCGGGTCATGTTAAAGAATATATCTGCAGACTTTACCTTACTTCTGTTGTTCTTTGTTACCCTTCCATTTTTTCACCTGCTCATCCAATCAGCTCACGCGTGTCAAGGAGAGGTGTGAATTAGAGCGTGTCTTTTTGTGTTCACCTTCACCTGCGTCGACGATGCGGTTTGACCTGTCGGGTGACATCAAAGCCAAAGAAGTGACAAAGTCTCCAAGTCAACAATCACAAGTAACCACAGAGGAAGTACGACCTGGCCTGTGAACCAAACCCTCTCTTCTGTGCATTTTTCAGCCTGTGGACAAAAGACACCTTTGTGTGCACTCATATGCATGAGTGTGTAATAGGTATTACCATTACAAGGTGTTTTCGGTGCATCCTTGACAGAGACAGCAGATCAGTGACAGTAAAAATACTCTCTGTTTAGTGTATGGGTGTATGTTTTCTTGAATTTTTCGTTTTATATTTGTGTCTGTGTACGTGCTGGGACAGACTGAAGTATTGATACTGGGCTCAGCTGTGCGGGTGTAATTCACCAGCCGAGAGGCACAGATCTCCTTACCGCCCCTCCCATTCCATCTCATCCCTTCCCCCAAACCACCATCAAAACCACCTCTGAAGTGCTGCCCTTGCAGTGCATCAGCCCACCTCTCCAAAGTCCTATCCATGATTGGTTAGAAGGAAGAGAGGGAAAGAGAGATCATATTCCACTGCCAGGGTTGGCAGCATAGATGTATGAGCACAATCACAGTCCTTAGCCAGGCCTCAGATGTCAGTCCAGCAGCTTTTCTCCCTCCATGGTTTTTCCACAATGCCTTGCCTTCGCTCCACCTGCCGGAGCTCCCACCGTCGACTCAACCATAGGGTTTTGCTGTTATTGCAAACATGCCTACTTGGTGACCTAAAGCTCGATCGTGGTGTGAACTGTGTCCAACGATCGTCCGGGAACATGAGGCAACAGGCTGTAAATATCACACAGCTGGTGCTGGCAGAACACCCTCAAGGTTGGGCCACAAACTAAGCCTCAGTGGGTCAAATGAGGGTTTTCAGCATACCTGTTACATATACCCCTAGACTTTAAGCTCACCCTCATCGACTGTGAGAACAAGAATATGTTAATCATTACTCTGATGGTCTTTACCAGCTTTTCTGTTAAATATAGCCAGCAGAATGGAGGAACCTCAGACCCCTGCTCATTTCAGTGCTTGTGGAATTGTGTCTGAATGCACTGTTTGACTTTTTATGTTTTGTCCATCATGTCAAAGCTGTTTGATTGAAAACTAAGTGATGAATTATTATTGGTAAAATATTGATCCTCCCAACCTGAGGCAGAGATCAGTCATTTTCTGTTGCAGAGGTCATGGCTTCAGCTGCTTCATCGAGGCAGTCTGCGCTCTTCCTGAACATGAAGCCTCAAACTATTGTTGCAGATTGCTTCTGTATTATTTTTCCAGCAAGGCCTGCAATTTGATATGAGCATTTTTAGTTTTCACTGTTAGCTTACATGATTTTTTTCATATCTAAGTCTATGTGATACAGTCGTCATTAAGTAATTGGAAACTTAGTCTCAGCTTGGTCTTAAATATTATGCAAAGTGGACCACTGAACCTTTAGATTGATCTTGTTTCTCTTAAGGAAATAGTTTTCTTTAAGAAAATAGAGTAACTTAAGTTTTACAAGTTGATTGAAATTATTGTTTCATTAATGTGTTGTTTGGGAACCTTTCTTCACTTTGTGGCTCAACTTAAGGCATCCAATGATTCCTGAAATCCACGTCCACATGAATAAACAGTTTCCAGGAATGCATTAAGCAACTTTCTAAAGGACGGAGTCTTCACCTAATTTCAGATGTATGGTGGCCTTCTCTCCGTTTGGTTACTATGTAAAGTGTCTAAATATGAGGTTTTAAGACCCAAAAATGGTTTGATTTTGGGTCAATAATTTTAAGTGATGCAAAAATTGGGTGACCAGTTTACCCTTGATTTGCTCTGACTGGCCATCAGTGGCTTTGACTGGCCATCAGTGGCTTTGACTGGCCATCAGTGGCTTTGACTGGCCATCAGTGGCTTTGACTGGCCATCAGTGGCTTTGACTGGTCATCTGTGGCTCTGACTCGTTATCTGTGGCTCTCACTGGTCATCATGGCTGTGACTGGTTATATGTGGCTTTGACTGGGCATCAGTGGCTTTGACCGGTCATCGGTGGCTCTGACTGGTTATCTGTGGCTCTGACTGGTTATCTGTGGCTCTGACTGGTTATCTGTGGCTCTGACTGGTTATCTGTGGCTCTGACTGGTTATCTGGGGCTCTGACTGGTTATCTGTGGCTCTGACTGGTCATCGGTGACTCTGTCTGGTTATTGGTGGCTCTGACTGGTCATCTGTGGCTCTGACTCGTTATCTGTGGCTCTCACTGGTCATCATGGCTGTGACTGGTTATATGTGGCTTTGACTGGCCATCAGTGGCTTTGACTAGTCATTGGTGGCTCTGTGTGGTTATCTGTAGCTCTGACTGGTCATCGGTGACTCTGTCCGGTTATTGGTGGCGCTGACTGGCCATCAGTGGCTTTGACCGGTCATTGGTGGCTCTGACTGGTTATCTGTGGCTCTGACTGATCATTGGGGGCTCTGACTCGTTATCTGTGGCTCTGACTGGACATCAGTGGCTCTGACTGGTTATCTGTGGCTCTGGCTGGTTATCTGTGGCTCTGACTGGTTATCTGTGGCTCTGACTGGTTATCTGTGGCTCTGACTGGACATCTGTGGCTCTGACTGGACATCTGTGGCTCTGACTGGACATCTGTGGCTATGACTGGACATCTGTGGCTCTGACTGGACATCAGTGGCTCTGACTGGTTATCTGTGGCTCTGACTGGTTATCTGTGGCTCTGACTGATCATCGGTGGCTCTGACTGGTTATCTGTGGCTCTGACTGGACATCAGTGGCTCTGACTGGTTATCTGTGGCTCTGACTGATCATCGGTGGCTCTGACTGATCATCGGTGGCTCTGACTGGACATTGGTGGCTCTGACTGGACATTGGTGGCTCTGACTGGTTATCTGTGGCTCTGACTGGACATCGGTGGCTCTGACTGATCATCGGTGGCTCTGACTGGTTATTTGTGGCTCTGACTGGTTATCTGTGGCTCTGACTGGTTATCTGTGGCTCTGACTGGTTATCTGTGGCGCTGACTGGTCATCAGACTAAATTCATGAAAGCTGAAAATCCTACTCATTACAATACATTAACAAATCAAAAGATAACATTTTCTTTAATTTATTTTGTTTTGAGTCAAATAAAAACAGATGGATGTTTGGGCATATGCTCTGATGCAAAAATGATTTTATAATCTCTTATTTAAATTATTCTTAACTAAAATTGGGAACCGAGGCGATGTTACGTTGCTGTGGGAAAGTAAACCGGGTTTTACCATCATTTTAAAGCAAAGCATCTTCCTCCTCTGACCTCGCTGTTACTTTAGGTGAAACATAACTAACTTTGAGTCGTCTTCCCTCAGTAACAGCGTCCCTACTGAATAGTGTTATTTTTAGCCTGACCTGGTTTAGTTCACCGTTGGTGAAAAGATTGCATATTTGGGTTTCCAAGATCCGTGGCTGTTCAAGCCAAATTAAGCTGAAAACTGTCACCAGTCGTTTTCTCCTTGAGTCTCCAATAATGTTTATTCATGTTTTTTTTCTAAATTGAAACAATATTATGCAAATGAGTCTGTTTATGTAAAAAAACGTTAAAAAGAAATATGTGACTGCAAAGTTCTGACCTCAGAGAAAACCACAAATTTGAACTGGCTGGACAGAGCCTGATTTTTGCTTATCCTTTTAAAGAAGAATATGTTTGCTTTTACATTTAGTGTGTGACCTTTTGATTGATTGATTGTTAAATTTCTAAAACTTTATTTCTCAGCGCAGTTGGCAGAAGCAGACATGAACACATCAGGAACACATTTCAGATAGCTCCTCTGACACTAACAGTTATTTCCATTATCTGTAAAGAACCCAATTTATCAGTGTTGCTGTAAATAGAGTTTGGGTACCATACCGTGTGCATTAAAGTTGGAGCCAGCTGTGGTTTGCCTGGGCAGACGTTAGTTATCACAGCTGAGCTTAAAGAAAAACTAAGATTTCCTTTCTTACTGTTCCCTGTTGTGGCAGAGCTGTCTTTACCAGCACCTTTCTTCCCCTCAAATACCAGCCCCCGATATCTCTGTGCTTCAGGCTGCTCCAGTAACACTTAACGCAGTCTGGGCATCCGAGGATGGACATCCAGGAAGCCACACATACACCTAAACACACATATTAGAAGACAGATAGCAGGGTTAGGTTTAACCACATTACTGAGTGATCCGTTTTTTTTTTTTTTTTTACCAGAGTGTTATTATTAATGAAAAAAGTGATAACACTCATTTGTAAATGCAAAGATCAGGCCTTTACTGACCGGTAGAAATTCCTGGCTTTTCTCAGGTCTGACCAATTCCAAATTTAGCTCCCAAGGACTTTGGCACACGCAAACTACTTCAAGTAAACTTTGTTTTAATTCAGCAATTGAATTTTGCAAGCATTAAGCATAAAAATTGTGGTGTTGGCTGGTGTCCAAATTTATTGATTTTTATTAAACTTACGTCAAAGTACAGTAAAGCACAGAGTATTTGTTGATGCATTGTGGCCAGAATGAAGTTGGTATTTCTAGTTGTTGATGTTTTTATTGAATAACAATCACCAGTAGGGCCAAAGGTGGAAAATTGTCCGACTTTGGTCACTGACTGATAGATTGGTACATCACTGCTAAGAAAGATTTCAAATGATGACGAGAAATTAACAAGAAATAAAAAGATAATCTTTTCTTTTTTCTAAAAATCACATTTTAAAACGTTTCTTCATGATCAAAGCAGATCAGAGAGTGCAAACTGTTTTGGTAGAGTTTCTTTGAGATGCTTTTGCTGGCCAAATGTATTTCTTACATCTTAAAAAACAAAGTAATTATGCATGAAAGTATTTCCAGTGGCAGACTAATAAAATCAACGTCTTTATAGCTTAAAATCTAACTCTTCTCCAGTTATCCCTCATTATTTTCTTCAGTATTGTACCATTTCATGCCCTTCAGGGCTTACGTACAGCGCTTCATCATCAGCTGATTACATCAGATCTCGCCCTTCTGTGCAGGCCAACAGAAAGCTATACTGACGCAGAGCCTGTCTAGCCCAAACACCCTGTTCTCCCCTGCTGTATTTAGTGGTTTGTTTTTTTTGTCTGTCATGACTCAGTCACAGCTCTGTGCTCCTTCCTTGCAGCTCCTGACACATTCAGCCCACAGCAGAAACATCTGAGGCGATGTATCGGTAATATCGAGGGCAGCTTCAGCCTGGGGGACTGCCAGGCAGGTTGTCAGAGGGAAGGTCACTAGTTCACAAACTGTGACTGGTTGGGAAAAATCTGGCTGACATGCCCTTTGGCAAGTCACTTAACCCCTGATCGCCACAACACATCTTCCTTATCAGTGGCTGAACTGTGAAGCTTTCAGATGGAGATCTGCATAGTATGAAGCATGAAATCCCTTTTCTTTCTCCTCAGCTATAAATGCTGAAACTATGTTGCCCTTAGAAGTTAAGCTTTGAAAATGGAGCAGATACTAGTGATGAATGTATGATGTTAAATGTCTGACATCATTTCAGAAGGTCAGGTGTGACACTTTAATTAGTTAGGAAGGCAGGCAGGCAGGAAGGAAGGAAGGGTGCATATGTGCTGTATATTTCAAATTAAATGGCCGAATTTCAAGCTGGAAAAAATGTAAGATTCCCACTAAAGTCAGAATTCCAAGAGAAAAAGATGGATTTCTCCTACCAACCTTTAAAAATCCAAAATGGCTGCTGTGAGGTTAAAGCCTGGTAGTTTGTATATTGATAGAACTTTAACACATGCATCCATGTACAACCTCTATCCTTTAGTTTTTGAATGCATAAAATGCAAAGACATTCATTGCTATTAGCTTGTAATGCTAATAGTATTTGTGCAACTAGAACACGCGTAGGTTGGGCATGGTGTAGCAGTAGAGCCATGCCCAATCTATGCAACGCATATATGAAGGCCTCAGTGCTCGCAGCTGTCGGGACCTGAACTCGGAGGACTGTGCTGGATGTCTTCTCTCTCCATCCTGCTTCCTGTTTGCCTTCTCTAGAAAAATAACAAAAAAGCCCATTATTGCCACAAACAAATCTTGAAACCGAGCATGCATAGGTTGTGTTTGAGATTATTGCCACATGAAATGTACAATTTTAGAGGTAAATGGAAGACAGCAAAATTGTTCCGGGTACTTCTCAGTTCTCTGCCATTTCCTTTTGGTTGGGTTCTTGAAATGTTCTCCACTTTTCAGTTGAGAGCAAAGAACAGTTAGCTTGAACTACTCATTCTTTTGGCTGCTTAGCCACATTATCTTTACAGAATAGCTAATCTACTTCATATTTACCTTGTGAACAGTTGATACCAAAATGTCTTCTAATACCTAAGTACCTCCAATGCTACTTGGACCACAGTTTGAGAACCAAGACCTTAACGCATTTAGGTGTTCCCTGGGTTCTAACCTAGGTCCATGGTAGGCTCCTAATTTTCAACATTTATCTTTTGACTGCCCAGCGCCTTTCTGCTGCTCCTGCAGCGAGGCAGCAGACACACTCCAGGCTCTCTGCTTCCCATGTGAGAGCAAAGACTCTGCCTTACATCAGACATGGAAGTGAAAAGCAGCAGCAGCGTGAAGGGTAAAAGGTCGAAACTTGACCACCCCAGGCAGATAAAGCAGCCTTTTCATGTGTGATCGGCCCACCGCCTGAAGACAAATCCCTCAGTTTGCTGCCTTTGAACTTCACGGCAAATGGAGCAAGTCCCTCACCCGTGCGGCTGCTAACAAGCACTGCAAGAGACAGTGAACTCACCTTGTTATTATTTTGCTCGAATATGTCAGCCATTTTTACCCTCTTTCATTTGAAGCTGAATGAAATGAAATGAATGACCTGCATGTTAGAAATGTCGGTTCTTTCTGGAGGGACACTAATGAGGTGATCTAGATAGAATTCATTAACCTTAGTTGAACTCCTCTGGCAAGCCTGAGCCAGTCAAAAGGCACAAGATGAACAGAAGCATTGGAGGTAAAATGTTTTTCTCCTGCAGCTCTCTGTAGATGTTCTTTGTAAGAATCAGGCTCAGGCTGCTCCAGTTCTCCTTCAAAGTTTTTTTTATATAGCAATTATGACACTCATAACACCTTCCTATTGCCTCCTTCCACTCTTTACCATCAGTGCATAATTCATAAACATCTTATCTAAGCCAAGCCAATTGCTTTCTCTCTAAATGAGCATGCAGCGCAGCACCCTCAGCTGCACAAAAGGAACTTCAGTCTCATGACAGACAGTTTCGTGGTCTTTGTTTTAGGAGAATGGATGTAAATAGAGGGCGTTCTCCTGCTGCAGCTCCCCAAGGTAGAGGCAGTGCAAACAACACTGAGGAGCTGCTGTTGTGTCTGTGCTCGCTGTTTTCCAGAGGCTTCAGCTGTGCCGTGCTGCTGCTTGGCTACGCGTGTGTGTGTGTGTGTGTGTGTGTGTGTGCAGTCTGTATGCATATATAGATTGCTATATTTAAATCTAAACTACAAATAGTAGTAACTGTGCCTAAAACAGTACATGCCTCTGTTCCCTCTGTTGTCGGTCTCCGCTGTCTTATTCATACAAGATTTCTCATAAACATTTTTGGCTTTTTTACTGTTTTGCTTTTGAAAATTAGAATTTATAATGTTCTGTGTTTTTGATCCAGCACCATGGTGCATTTCAGAACACTGTTGGTTCATGGTTATTAAGACAGTTGCATGGATTAAACATTTTTCTTTGCTGGTTTTCATGTTGGAATTAGGTCAGTTAATAAGGCATTGGGCTGTTTCATTGATGAGCTTATTTATGAATCGTCGAAGGCACGGCTGGAATTGTGCCCACTCATCTGTCTTTGCTGACTTATCATTTCTCTGTCCTGAGATTCTGAAAAATCAACCTGATGTATCTGAGAGGAGAATAACTTCCACCCATGCAAGATTTGCTGCCATCCTGGTGCAGAATATGTTAAACTCAGTTTCCTATAGAGAAATTCTAAGCATTGTGAAAACAGGAAATGTGCAGCATCCACAGACTCTTTCGTTGTGTCTCTTATCGGGGAATCACATTTGGCGTGTCAGGCAACCCAGGCTGCGCAGCCGGTAGCCGTGGGCGACCAGCAGATCAGTGATGTGGCGGTGATGCCTCTAATGAAGCTGACACAGCACAGCCACAGACCCCCAAGGGCCTCGTGCTCTACATGAAGCATCACAACACACCCATCCCAATCTACCCTCCAATTCAACCAAATCTTCCTCTGATCTGATGTTGTCTCAAATGTGTTGTTGCGTCATTTATTATGTGTTGCATTTAGGCAAAGTGAGTGCTCATTGGGGCCGAACTGGGTCACAGTATACAAGCACAGTCTCTTTCTGCCCTTTTGAGTCTCCCTCTCTCCGTCTGATAAATGTCTTTACGTTGTTTTCCAGGAGCTGCCCAGCTGAGGTGAAGGGGAGGGCAGAAGATCCCAGTGGAGTGTTCATGACCTCCCGCAGAAACGGGACCATGATCTGAGGACGGTGCTGGACGCATAGAACCCCATTTTCCTCTCCTCCTTGTCCCTCTTTTTTTTGATGTTTTTCTTTTTTTCAGTCTGAACTAAACGCCTTTCTGCTCAGGTGCTTTAGACAGAGTCAGGGTTCACAAAGAGGTCAAACTGAACACAAGTAAATATCCAAAAAGGAGGAAATACATCTACAGCCATCTGTGACCTCACACATATTCATATCTTCCCTGCTCCTCCCACCGCAACACCGGAACAATGGGGAGGAAAAAGATCCAGATTCAGAGGATCACTGATGAACGCAACAGACAGGTCAGTGCTGGTGAAATGAGCCAGTCTTAAAAAGAATATGCACCAAATTCCAACCAAACTGGCTGCTACTTAATATCACAAGCTGGTGCTGTCAGGAAGGGGGTGTAATGTAATTTATCTTTCAGTCTTGTAATCCTGCACTCCTCCTGTATGTGTGCTGGTGCTGTATGTGTGCTGGAGAAACTGTTAACACCAGAATGACCCTTATGGGTGTTTAAAACAGGAAAAAAATCAAGCTCTGTCGGAGACAAGGCATCGGCCAGATGGACGCATGTACTGTTCACTTCTGCTAAATACACACAACTGATAGTTACAGTCTTTCTTTACGAAAATGTAGTTATTGTAATTGTACAGTTATTTTTATTTCCTTTTACACTATTTATAATTTTAAAAAGTTTAAAACCGTTCCTAAATTAAGATATAAGCTGCATTTTTAAATTATTCACACCCTTGACATGTATCTCCTTTTGTTATACAAACAAAACAACTGTAAGTTATTGGGATTTTATGTGCATGAACAACACAAAGTAGTGCACAATTGTAAAGTGGAAGGACATTTTATTTAACCCCATTTATTATGATGCCCCTAAATAAAGTACATTAAAAACCATTGGCTTCCAGAAGTCACTTCATTAGTAGAGAGTGAATTGATGTACAATTTAATTTCAATTTAATCTGTTGACATGAGAACTATTTGTGGCAAGAAGAAAAACATTTTGTAAAGAAAGGCATAAGAAGTTCAATTTGAAGTTTGCTAAAAGGCATGTAGGGGACACAGTAAATATGTGGCCTATATGCTAAATGTGCAGGAAAACTAACACTGTACATCCCAATAAACATTTTATCCCCACAGTGAAATGTATGGCGGTGGCAACATTATGCTGTAAGGATGCTTTTCTTCAGCAGGGATAAGAAAGCTGATCAGAAAATTGATGAAGCCATATACAGATCAATACAGGTATAGCAGGATAACGATCCTAAATGGACTGCCAGATTTACAATGGAAAGGTTTAGATCAGATTGATAGAATGGCCCAGTGAAAGTCTGGTCATAAATTCAATTTAGAATATGTAGAAAGATTTGACCTGATTGACTTGTCATGCAGTCTGACTTAGGTGAGCTATTTTGCGAAGACAAATTTAATCTGGTAGAGACGTACCCCAGAAACCCCTAAAAGGTGCTTCTCTAAAATATTGACTAAGTGAGACTGACTAGAAATAATGCAGCAAAATTTACAAGTTTAATTAAAAAAAAAAAAAGTTTTAAAACCTGCTATCATTTTCCTTACATGTCACAATTATGCACTAGTCTTATGTTTTTTTATCACATAAAATCCTAGTAAAATCCACTGAATTTTATGGTTATAATGAGACAGAATGTGGAAAGGTTCAAGGGACAGTGCAGCTGGAGAGCTGGACACCCTAATATTTAGCCCCCTCCATAGACTGAATATCAGATTTAAGTTGAAACTCTGCCTGGGCCACTACAAAGCACTAACATTACTTCCATTCAGGAGAAATATGTTGTTAAAATTGAAAGATTAAACCTAAATCTGCTGGGTAAATGCATAATCTGGGGCTTAACTGTAAGTGCATTCTTGAGGCAATTAGGGTAAAACGACCTTGGTGGAGTAACAAATTTTTGAAAATTAGGATATTTAATTGATAGATAAAAAACTCTGAAAATTATGTTTTCCCCTATCTGTATTTACTTTATCCATACTTATCCTAGAAAAAATGGTCTAGTTAATTTCCATATTTTTTAAGACAACTTAGGAACCCTACCCAGCACGTGACCTATAAACACTAAACGTCCATGAAGTAGATGTTGTAATCCAGAGGCCGGTGACTGGAAATTGTTTTGTGTTCATATTGATTGGCTGCATCCAGTAACCAGCGGATCACTTTTAGATAAATCTAACACAGAGCAGATCACATTACCTCCTTTAACCTCAGCTTTTTAGACTAGACTGTAACATCACATCCACTGAACTGTGAGCACAGTACATTGAAATGACATTGTTTTGCACAATGGCTCATATGGCTGCAGAGATGTCTTGTAGAACTTCTAAAATACACCATTGTCAACAGTTGCATAGGACACCCCAAACCTCTTCACCCCCTCTTGCACCCAAAAAAAAAAAACAGAAAAAAAATCATCAAAAAGTATAAAATTGCCCCAGTGCCTCGTTACATCAGTGGCATTGTCAGAGAAGATGAAAGGGTAAATGATCCATCCAAAATGAGTCAACTGGTAAATGGGCTTCGCTCCATTGAGCAGATTGAGTAATGGATTTGACGTGCCCACCTTCAAAACCAGAGAGAGAGGGGAAGAGAATGAATAACAATTGGAAAGAGAAGATGGAGACAGAGAGGGTGTTTAAAGAACGTTTAGACGGAAAGTCAATGCAAGGTTTGGAAAATCATGGCTACTTGGTAATATTTCTACACAGAAATGAGAAGAGCTCCTGCAGGGGCTTGTTTATCATCCGCACACAATTTCCTATGAAGGAGGAGTGGGTGCTGGAGCTTTGTTTCTACTTTAGGCAGGGACCGGCTAATAAAGTTTGCATTTGTGTCACATAGTGATGGTTTGTCAGTAATTTCATGCCCTCTCTGCCAATAAACAGCACAAAATGAGCCTGAACTGAGCCAAAACCAGACTTCATTTCACAGCTTTTTTCTGCTCATCTGATGCTTTTCACCCACAGTGACCTAAACAGTAGAAGGAGATTTTGTTTCTGTCATTAACGTTTAATATGTGAAGTAAAACATAGTGTAAAGCTGCTAAAGAAAAGGGTATTTTTATCCCCCGTCTCCGTGCTGCTTCATCTAATGAACAGTGCAGCTTCTGAAAGGAAATCAAATGAATTTTTTGGAGAACATGCAGCCCGTCACCCTCCTACATGTTGATTCGGAGATGCTGCCATAAGCTCCACAAAATAAACAGCATTCAGAGTGTGGGCCCCAGCTGGAAACATGACAGCATCTCAAATACCACGTTTCTTATTATGACAAAGACATAAGAGAGAACAGAACAGAACAGAACTGGTAACGTTCAAATCCCCTGATGGATTTTCTTACACATTTACTTTTCACATTATTTTTCACATTTATGTATTTTCTGATAAAAAAAACCCAACTTTTTATTTAAGTTGTGACACATTTTAGCAAGACAATCTGTGAAAAAGTACAAATAATAAAATCTGGAATCAGCGACCATATTTTTTTGTTGAGCTGATAAAGGATGCCAAGATGTATGTTAAACCTCTGTGCGAAATGAGAAAATTAACATGAAAAAAGATGATGATCTTTTGGATAAATTGGGACAGATTTATAGAGTAAATTAGAATGTGTCTTAATTCCAGAAAAATGTGATCGATTAGCTCTGGCAGCAACCTAATAACGTGTGGTTGTATACACAAATATAGTAAGATCGTTTCAGTAACACCCAAAGCAATCTCCCAAGAACAGAACCAATTAGGATGGGGTTGCAAACCTGCAGACGTTATGGTAATCATGTGTGGGTAATTCAAGGATAAGAGACGCTTATTTGTTGTAATATGACAACTATAATAGGCTGTATGTCCAAAGGTTACCATGTCTTCTACTTATTAAGTTAGTTGAAAATGTTGCAGACTGGAATGTGTGCTTGTTCTGAATAAGATGTAATCATCTAACCTTTCTAACTGCTAAACAAGACTGTGGATTTTAATTTAGGAGCTTAAGTGCCTGAAAAAACTACTCCGACATGTTTCCTGCATCAGGCAAATGTGTTCTTACTCCTTATAAGTGGAAGGAGTAAGAAGCTGGAATTTGGCAGCTGGAATTTCATTAAAGGGGGGTCTACAAAGTATTGATTCAGGAAGGTCAAATACAAACACACTCGTGGTTTTCAGCTTTTTGTTTCAAATGATTTAGAAACTCATTTTCTTCCTTTCACTTCGGCTTATGCATATTTATGTTGTCTATCAAATAAAATTAAAGTTTTTTTTTTCAATATAGGTAAATCAAAAGTTCAAAGCATATGAATACTACAAGCTACTGTGCATTCAGGACGTAATTTAAAGACAATCTGAAATGGTAATCTAAAATAACTTAAAGTGATTTATTAGGACTTTAATCGAGTTACTGGGAAAAGGTCGATAACTTCGACAAAGAAACTCGGCTGTGGTCAAACTCATCACCTTATTTAAACTGTTCAGACCAGATCATCTCAACTGCGAGCAAGCAAACAATAAGGGGTTTTGGCTGCAGGAAAGAGCAAGAAGAGGCTGCGGTTGTCAGAGGTGGTTTCCTGATCCATCTGCCACACAGCCACAAACCTCGCCAAGACACACAAGCGCCAACATATGCACACTCTCAAATCAAACCTCTCACTCCCTTTTTCTATTTTCTTTTCTCACTATTGATGTCTTATTCTTTAGTTGCTATTGGTTACCTTGCTAGTCTGCTCTTAATGTCAATTACCTCCAGCTTGTTTGGTCTTTGTGGTGAACATCAGCCCCAAAGTCTCTACTCTTCCTCCCACTTTCTTCTATGAGAAGAAGCAAACAGAGAAACAGGGCCTTTTTTATGACTAATTTTGTTTGTTTTCCATGCTGGTGGGTGACCTTATAATTTGTTAGGGGAGCAGTTGTTGTTTGCGGCGAATTGTCTCTTCATCACCAGCCATTCTTGTCATCCTGCAGAGCCGTAATTTCCTCCGTTTCCAGTATCGCCACATAATTTATCTGCTCCCTCTGCGTGAGAAAGAGAGAGAAAGGAAGAGGAACGGGTGGGGGGGCATATGTAGATGGGTAGAAAGATAAAGATGACACAGTAGGGGGCGAGGGAGGTAAGATGATGGTAGCAATGTGTGATGAGGTGGGAAATGAGTGGGGCAGAAGGGAGGAGGGAGTCGGTTGCCCGTGGATACGACCCCGATATAATTTGATTTGTGGCAGCAGGAAGCCATGAGTGAGTGAGCTAACACGAAAAGGAGAAGGAGGAGGGGGGGGGCGCAGAGGATGTGGAAAATACTGACAGAGGAGAGGAAGAGAAAACGAGGGCGAAGAAATAAGGGGAGCAAAAGAGACAAGCGGCTTCAACATGTCAGGTGCTGAGGCAGAAAGGAGCACGAGACTGGAGGGATGGAGTGATCACAGGGGGAGGGAGATGGAGATGGAGAGATTGAAGGTCTCACAAGGCTTCTTTACTTGTTCTCGTCCTCAATGTCTTTATCAGATCTTATTTACACTTCTCTTTTCTTCTCTGTCTCTCCATGTTCAATCATTTCAGTTAGAGTTTCAGCTGAGAACTATTCATCCAGGAGAGCAACATGCAGCTCCAGTCAGCGCAGGCAACCTGATGTCACCATTACTGCTTTCATGTGTTGGAAGTGTCATAACTGTGGTGCTATAGAGGAAAGGACCTCAGCTGGTGTTGGAGTGTATCAGTGAAGCTCAGCAAACGCAAACATCATAATGATAATTATTTTAAAGCTGTTTAATTCAGTGTTACAGCTGTTACAGAAACACACAGAGAAACATCATGTGTTATGCTTGCTGTTGACTTCATCTATCAGTAAGTAATTATTATATAACTATGAACCAAGCATTTACTAATACTTTAGGTTCTTAACCCAGAATATTCAATTCCCAAAGTATTTCTTACGGATGAAGCCCCAAAGGGTTCACCTGTTTATCGGTAAGTAACGGCCATTTAACCATGAAGTTATAAGTGACCTTATAATGATATTTTTAACCCAGAGTGTTCAGATGGAGACAGCCAAATCATTTACTATAACCCAAGCATCTCCTAAAGATAAAGCTCTGAAAAAGTGCTAACTAGTTCTTTAGGTAATGGTTATCTAGCAGTTAGTTTATCATTATTATCTGACTAACAAAGCTCATATTTTTGGACCTTATTTCCTTGTTTGAACTGATCCAACCTGATGTGTGAATTGTAAGCGGCGAAACGAAAGGCATTTTTATGTGTTGCTGCCCCGCCGTTAGATGGCCAGATTCTTAAAGAATTAGAAAAAAATCATACACTTATTGTTATTTTCAGAGAGTCTGAATGTGCACCGGCAAATAAATTTCCTAGTTCAAAAACTACCAATTTATGGTAAATTTGGTCTTAAGAGAAAAAGGTTTTGGGTTCCAACATAACTTTCAGACAAGTCCAGCAGCTTGTTAATATGCTGCTTTTAAGGTCACAACCTCAGACAGAGACGTCACAGCTTGTTTTTGGCTTTTATGTCTGATGGAAAATATTATGCCACCTGTGGGTGTGGCCCTAACACGCAGTGTCTTTGAAAACTTCCCTGTCCTGTTTTACGCCATCTGCGCACAGATTTAAGTTTGCTCTGATTTTCCACACATCAAATGGCAGAAATTGTAGCTGTACCTGCTAATCTTTTTTCCCTGTGTGTGTGTTTGTTTTTGTGCAATCCTGCGTGTTTAATCCAAACAAAGCCAAATCTCCCTGGATTGTAAATACCAGTTGGTTAAAGCAGAGAAGCACTTCCAAAGCCAATCAGCAGACAACAAGGGACCCTGTGCTTCAGCAACACTTCCAGTTCTGTTCGGCATGTTCACAACTGAGGGGGCTTGTAGAAGAGAACTTGTGTGTGTGTGTGTGTGTGTGTGTGTGTGTGTGTGTGTGTGTGTGTGTGTGTCTGTTTGAAAGAGAGGAATAACGTGTGACAGAAGGAGAGTTGGGGAAAAAGAAGGCATGAGAGCATGTGTGACATAGACAGAGAGCATGGAAAAGAGCATAACAGAGTGTGAAAATGACGGGGAGGGTGAATGTGACGGAAGAGAAAGGCACTGTGCATGCAAGTAGAAACTGTGCACATGCCTCTCTTTTCCCCTTAATTAAATGTCTCAATCTAGTATGTTTCCAACATTGTGTGCATGCATAGTGATAAAACACTGATTGGAGTCTTGATTTTTGTTTTAGCGAAGATGAGCTTCTTTGAATAGCTCTGGTTTAAGATAAAATGAAGATGAACCTCAGGGTAATAACTCAGCGTTTTGGATAAAACATGATTTTTTTTTTTCATTTTGACCAAAACAGTGAGACACTGTGAGGTCAGACATTTGAAAACTACTTCTACATGTCACGTCTCACACTGATAAGGCTGAAAAGTGCTTTAGATGGATCTTCTCTTTGAATTTCAACATTTATGATAATCTGGTGTGATTGTACTGGTTTTGTCCTTCTTTATTATTATTTACTAAAACAGTTTTGCTTTTACTGAAAGAAAAGACCAATACAACCCGAATACCAAATACAAAGCGCTTAAGATGTCTCACTTAGATCCTTCAAAATATTGCTCTACACATTTAGTTTCAATCCCTTGTAGACTATTGTTGTGAATTTGCCTCAAACAATCTTATTGCAGCCAAGGCAAAAACAAGGCAAAAAAAGTTTTTTCTTTATTTATTTACAAATTACTTCGTGCAGGTGCCTCCACACTTATTGCCATCTGTCATTAAGCTGTGTAAAAACCCCAAAATATATTCACTTACTGCAGGTGTATAATTTTTGAAAAATCTAACCTTTAGTTTGGTTTTATTTAATTTATTTAGAAGGGAAAATAATTATATTTTAAGAAATAATAGTTTTTTTTCCTTTTACTAAATCGCATTAGACACTCATAACAGTTCTATAGAATGAAATATAAATATATATTTTTTTTACTTTTTTTGATTAGAGCGTTTCAGAGCCTTTAATTAGTAATCCATAATTTTATGTATTGGTGGGGTATAAATACCATGTTCCACACTTTTCAAAATGGGAAAGACAAGGGAACCTGACATACAAGTTGGGCAGATGTGTGTATTTGGCCTTACAAGTCTGTAAATGGCTGACTTGTTTGGCCAAAGTCTCTAGTAAAAAATGACTCTCCTAAAGGTGCCCATATCTACAGCCAGTGCAATAATTAATGGTTTTATTTTAAATTAAGCAGGCTGGATGAGGATCCATGTTTATTTTTCCAGCCTGTAGAGTAAGGATTGTAAGGGAGGTAAAATCACTGTTGGAGATCTACAACAAATAGTAATATCTTGGGGTCATTATGTGGAAAAGCTCCTTATGCTGAATGTTAAGTACAATGGAAGGTGTCTGATGCTGTGGGTCAGTTTTATTTTATTTTCTCCATAGCCCCTAGAGACCTTGTCAGATTGCGTGAAATTATAAAGCCTTGAAAACACTATTTAAAATAAGCATCCGGTGGCAGCTTCTTCCTGAAACCTGAAACTTTAATCATTAGGTCTTCAACAGGATAATAAATGCATTTATGAACATGTGACCAAATCAACACAAAGATGGTTCCCCAGACAAAATCAACTTTCTTCCAGTACCATCTCAGTCCCCAGACATAGTAAAAACAGTTACTATGAAGGGTGCTGTAAGTTATTGCTGAACCAGAGCAAGAAGCTGAACCAGAAGGCTCTGAGCTACGGAAAACTTAATTTTCCTTTGTTACTGTGAGCAAGTTTAAGACCAGTTTAAGTTCTTGCTGTAGTGGCTGTTTTTCTGTAACTGCCCTGAAGAGTTTTAGGTGGAATTTGGTGGTTTTCACCCAATCCGGGAAAGAAATGGAAAGTCTGGTTTAATGCCCTTTTATTCAGTTGGTTTTGAAAGAAAATTGCTGCAATTAACATCTCCTTCTATAAACATGAAAGTTTCCTTAACTTTGTACTAAATATGAGCTAATTTAATTTTCTTTTTTTTTTTTTCATTCCCGCTTCCTTTTTCCATCCACTAGGTGACGTTCACCAAACGGAAATTCGGTTTGATGAAGAAGGCGTACGAGCTGAGTGTCCTGTGCGACTGTGAGATCGCTCTCATTATCTTCAACCACTCGAACAAGCTGTTTCAATACGCCAGCACTGACATGGACAAGGTCCTGCTCAAGTACACAGAGTACAACGAGCCGCACGAGAGCCGGACCAACGCCGACATTATCGAGGTAAAACGTGGGAACATCAGGGAAGGGCCAGTGGGTTTAATAACTGTATACAACCGAATGTTTCTGCTACTCTTTAGTCCTACACTCCCTTTTACAAGACCACTTACACATTTACTACAGTTTCCCTTAAACCAAACAGGTTTCTATGCAGTGTAACCAGGTGATCCACTGTCTTCTCTATCATATGAAGAAAGAACACATATAAGTCTCCTGGAGAGAAATGAGCTCCCTGGTTTTACTCTTTCATCCCGTCTGTTTGCTGCTTTTTCTTCAGTTAGTTGTTAAATCCTTCATCCAAATGTGACAACTGTGTCTCATCATCCTCATTTAGCTTCCTTTCCTCACTTGTTTTATGAAGAAACGTTAGACTGAAAAGGAGCAACATTTATAGTTTTATGGGTCATTATAAACCAGCTTTATCAATTTTAAAACCTCTTTACCAAGTCAGAGAGGAGCTCAGAGAAGCACAGTTTCATCTCAAATATTTGTAATGTCAAAAGGTTCTACTCCTTGTTGATGTTTGAATCATCACTCTTTAAACCCTCTTATTTATTGATGCACGGTCTTGTTTGTTTATGAATGCTGGTAAATTATTATTTGCTTTGGTATTCTAGCAGTACTTGCTTCTGTGTTTGTTCTCAAGTGGGATCATTAAGATTTAATCTGAACTAATCTAATGCAGCCCTCTCCAGACCAACAGTTGGCCGTAATTAAGCCATGTACAGTTCATTAAGGCCGGCAGAGTTGGTGTTTAACTGTTTTTCTTCTCTTTGGTCTAGCATGGTATGAAGCTCACCTTTCAATCCACTAACAGCTTTTTTAAAACGTCCGCAAAAACACAAAAGAGCAGATAAACTGAAACAGATCTTCTTGTGGAGTTTTCTGTCCTGTCTAATGATGCAGAAAAAGGATATACTTCTTCTTCTCTTTTTCACAGAAACTAATATTTAAGCTAAGAGCTGCACATGAAGATTTGAATCATTCTTTGGGCTGGAGCCAGAGGGTACAAACACAATCTTAACATCAACAAGCAGAAGAAATTGTCAGCCTTACTCTGCTCAAAGTGTAGAAAGTCCACTGAGAAACACACCTGAAACCAACGTATGAAACAGCTAGGTTTCTATATTGTTTCATTACATCATCTGATGCTTCTTAGTCCTAAAATGTAATACTTTAGTCAGATTTATTCCAGACTTGTTGACCTCAGTCAGTCATAATTCAGGTTAAAAGCAGTTTTATGGCACGGTTCTCCTCACTTTCTGTGGCATTGTTGTATTCTTATCCAGGGATCTCTTCAACAAAAACATGGGCAACAAGCCAAATGACAATGTTTGGAAGCAATTGGAAACCACCTCAGCACAAAATGGCCACCACATAAACAAAATTCTGCCAGTGATTGTTGAAAAATACTTTTTCATTTACAGAAGAGAAATCATGGATTAGGTGAGGGCAGAAGATGGAAGGTCAATCACTGAACTACATTTTTAGCTTCATTTCTCTGTGTGTTGCTAGAGCTCTTCGGGTGAACACACTCACATGTTTAGCTGACCCTTTTCATACATAATGACCATCTCATGAATTCAACACGAGATGGTATGATTCAACGAGCTGTGTGCATTGCAGTGCATCACTCACGCTTCTTATGGAGCGTTGACTTAAAGCTGCTCGAATCACCTTTGAATATTTTCCCACTTGTTTTCTTCATATGTTGCCTCAGGAATTTCAGTCATCCACAAACAGTATCGGCATCCAGTCATAAAGACTGCTCTTGTTAAAGGCACATTCCGCAAAGATACCAGCAAGCTTTGAAAAAATCTGATTGCTAGCTTAAAAATTGGTTTTATTTGGCTATTTTAGTGGTCCTCTGACATGAGCTGAGATGTTTCAGCTTCAGATTCCCAGTCTCTAATTTATTCAAACTGGCCTCATAATTTTGGAATAAAACCTTTTGCTGGCAATGATCTAAAGTGAGAAAGGGATATTGGAGTAGGAGTGATTCCCTGCTGCTTTCATCCACTGCTTCCACTGTAACCTGCCAAATTACAACCTGCACAAACCTTCCAAATAATCCAACATAAGCAAAGTTCAGTTTTTAACCTTTTGCTATTTGATTCAATTTGATTTCTAGTATTCATAAAGTAGATTTTACTGGGAGTGTTAAACTTAGCTAGCTATTTTTTGTCATGCTTTCAGGCTGTTTTATCAAATTTGTTATTGGGACAACCCTCGAAGTTTTAGATTTTGGAAGATTGATCACATGAGCCCCTGAGGAGCTCAAATGACCTCTGACAGCTGCTTTAAGGCATCACTATTTTCAAATACATCAGAATTTACCCACCATCATCAGCAAAACCATTAAATAAGTGCAGTTGTATGATGAAAGGGTTTCATTTACAACTGTTATCCAAGTCCTGAGGGGACTTCCGATGTCTTAATGCAGTTATTGCCCCTTAAGACGATAGAACACTTCAGAATGTTATTTCTTCTGTTTTTGACTAAAGTTAGGAAACTCAAGAAAACATCAGCTGATTATCAGTCTCGAGGTGCACCAAGGGTTCACATGGTTACAACTTCACAACAGATTTTCTGTTAAAATGTTCATTCAGATTCCTTTTAATAAACCACCGGAGGAATCATCGGAGTGTCCGGAGTTTTCTTTGACTATATGGAGCATAAAACAACGCAGAGTTGCCCCTCCTCCACATGTTGCTTCGCTCTGCCAGTCTGCTGGTTAAAAGAAGGCACCTACATTTTTCACCAATCTTGGTAGAAGAAAAACTTTGACCGTTAGGAAATATTTCTGGTCATCAAAAACACAAACAGTCATGGCATGGGAAAAAAAAGAACACTGGCCTTATTTCCATCTTGTTGCCATTTGTGTATTTATATTTTAGATAGGGAAGGGAGGGGGTTGGTCGTGTGGTGTTTGTTTGGTCATGTGACAGGGATAGTGAAGCCACACAAGACTGAAGCAGAGAAGCAATGTCAGTGGTGTGGTCATTTTTCACAGTGTCAAAAGGGTAGGGTAATACATATAATTGATAATATAGGGGCTGCTGTTGGTAGCACTGCTGCCTTGCAGCATGAAGGTCCTGGGTTGGAATCCTGGGCCTGAGGTCTTTGTGCATGGAGCTTCCATGTTATCCCCATGCATGCCAGGGTTCTCTCCTGGTCATCCAGTTCCTCCCACAGTCCAAAAACATTAATGTTAGTTTAATTGGTTATCTGACAGTTTAATTGGTTACCATGACAGCAACTACTACTAAGCAGCTGACGACAGGTTGACTACAGCAGACAGCCCGACTAAGTAACCAGTTAATATCAGCTTGTTGTACTGGTGTTACTCTGGAAGGAGCAGAGTGGCAAAATGTTAAATATTCTACGACATTTGGTGGGTTATGTTTGCTTTAGTTTCTTTATTAAAATCAAACTAACTAATAAAAGACATTACTTTAACTGTAACGGTCAAACATTATATTAATTTGAGAGCAGTCGGAATAACTGGGGCTTAGCTGTAATAAGATCATATACATTTTAGTTTTGATTACGTTTTAATAGCGTGTGGAACCATGGCGGATTCTCATAAGTCAGGTTCTAAACTTTCTTTACGAATCACATGCTTGCCGTCCCCATAAAACACCAAAGCTTACAAACTAAACATTGATAAATGAAAGTGAAAAGCAGAGAATCTGTCATTGGATGGCTCGTGTAAGAAAGTTTCCTCAATAAACTGCCAGTGTTGTGGTTTCTTGGTTAGGATGGCACCTGCCAATCATTTATTGTCTCTATACATCCATCACACATTTGGTGCTGAAAAGAGGACTGTCCAACAAATGTCTTTTGTTAACATTGTAATGTGCAAAACACTTTCAGACTAATAATTTCTAAAAAGAGGGTTCCTTTTTTTTCAATTTTCTTTTGTATTAAGAAAAATACCTGAACTAAACATGAATTTTTGATTCACGCTGAGAAATTGTTACCAGCTCCTGTTTCTCTTTAAACAATCAGTTGTGGCTTAGAGAACACTATGTCTCTAGAAATCACAGACAGATTTTTTTACATTGTTAAAACAGACATGTTGTTGGACAGTTTTAAGGCTCAAACTAAATGCATCCAATGGATATGTCATCCAATGAGAGCTTGCAAAAACTGCTGAACCCTCGTGTAAAGCGTTGGCAGAGCAGTTTTACCTCTGAGTGTGTTGAAGGTAAAACTTAGGTGCCATAGTTTGGGGCAACATTTTTTACTCCTACTTCTTTGTCTGTCGCTTCCTGTCTTTCTTCCTCCCGACTCCCTCCTCCTAATCTCCTGATTCACTCGGTCACGACAATTTCTATCTTTTCCTGTCCTTCTCTTTCTGCCTGTCTCAGAGTGTCAGCAGTAAAGCCTTTCTGTAGGCAGTATCTCCAACTGCAGATGGCTCTTAAGTGTATGCAAGAGAGAGTGTGTGTGTGTTTGTTTGTGTGTGTGTGTGTGTGTGTGTGTCATGGCAGGGCGTTGGGCAGCTCTGGGCCACATCAGCTCAAGCTCCACTGGTTCTGTTTGTGTGCGTACATGTGTTGGTGCTTCCAAGTGTGTCGCCCTGTCTCTTTCTTTATGTGTGTGTTCATTAATGTGTGTGTGTTTGCCCGCACATAAGTCCACCTCTGACTCTCTGCTCGCACGCTCCGCAGTGGCCCATGAGAACTCCTCATACAATATTCAGTCTTGGGGAGGCTCTCTGTTGTGTATGTGTGTGCGTCCCACATGGATGTTTCCCTCCTGTACTGGCTTTTATTCTCCCCCTTCCCTTCACCACTCCACTACCTCACCCTTTCTCTCTGTTGCCCAGGAGGCATTTAAAATCATTCTTCAGTATTTGTCCCCAATTGTCTTCTTCACCAGATGTGCGCCGGTTTCTACCTTTTTTGTGCAGGTGCCCCTTTTGTCCCGACTGATGTTTTTTTTTTTTATTTAGGCCTTCTTATTTTTCACTGAAAATTTTTTTCTTTGGGTAAATTTTATTAGGTGCCTGTATGTTTATCTGTGGCCTTCTGCTTTAACACCACTTGCTGAAGATTTAAATTAAAGAAAGTACAAATATTATTTACTTTAAAAGGTTGAACAGATTTAGTAAATATAACTCAAAAGGAATAAAATATATAAAAAACAAATTTCTCTGACAGATTATTTTATACTGTTACTAACAGAGGACACTGCTTTATATGTAAGAGTCAGAAAACCCTATAGTTAATCATTGTTAGGAATAAACATTTCACCCACTGGTTCACTGACATTTTACTAATATTTTTTACAACAACAACGGCCCTCTAAGGCAAAGAGGAAGACGATATGTAATTTTTTTGATGCCCACATAATAATGTTGGTAGCATATGTTGGGTTTTGACAAAGAATATCTCAGCCTGCTTTATTTTTCATCTATTTTGTTTTTTTTCAGACGGAAAAGTACGTTGCATTACCAAACTTATCAAATGTATTGATTAGTAGGCTTCACATTTACGCCTCATTCATCCGACTATTTGGTTGAGGTCAACTAATAACTAAGGAGTCTAGTTTCAGTATCTTGACCAAAAACAGCCACAGTTCTGGAAAAAAAGGTAACTGGAAAAGCTGTCGAGACAGTCACTGGAAATAACTAAGTTTATGTTTGCCGCTTCTATAGGAGATGAGAGGGCACCTGGACGAAATGATGATGTGCTTCTGATCAAATGCACTTAATTAACTGATCCTCAGCAAGTGTGACCCGTACAGATGTGTGTTTACACAATGCCAGAGAGGAAACACATAATGCCTATCTACATTATGTTGGAAGGGTTTAAGGGTACAGTTATGGTTAAAAAGTAGTCCCTCTGTCAAGGTTTTAATGTACCGCCTAAATGATTGGACTTTTATACGGTTTTGTCCGAGATTTTACCTTTTATTTAACAAAAAAAGTTTAGTTAAAAAAGGAAGCGGCAATTTTCCCTCCCATGTCTTTTGCTAACTGACCACTTGAGATGGGAACCAACCACCAGAACTTTCCAGCTGTGGATATTGATCATGGCCATTATTCTCATTTTGTTATCCTAAGGAAGCCTTTTTTGCATTAGGGCTCTGAGACCATACTTGGTTATACAGTTATTCAGTGTTTGGACTGTCAGACAAACTTCGTAGACCAGAATACCCCAATGTGAAAGAATAGCTGAATTATACAATAATCATTAAAGATTATCTCCACTTGCACTTGGTTAAACATCAGCGGTCGAAGAGCAAACTGAGACATACCAAGTGACAGAGAAAAGAGGAAGAGGAAGAAGGCGAAGAGAGAGGGGATAATTGGGTAGTCACAAAGTGTGCCCATTTGCTGCTCTGCCTCTGTGAATCTCTTTGAGCAAGTGCTTTTGAGTATAAATTATGAAGTGTGGATGTACTCATGCAGGAACAGGCACTTACTCTTACGTGCACACAGTTACACACTCATGCTGTACTGGCTGTACGTCACACTGCTTGTCCCTGAATGCTTAGGAGCACTTTATTTTACACTGATGTTTCTTTGTGTGTGTGTGTGTGTGTGTGTGTGTCAGTATGGGCTCAGTACTCATCATATGGTTAGACATTCCTTCATTCCAGTGTAAGCTTGAGAGGCAATACATATGCACACAGAACCTCTCTGAAATGCACGTGCTGCTGGAAGTGTGTGTGTGTGTGGGTAGCCTGCCTCTATTGTCAGAATTTATTAATCCGCCTGACTGCAGATCCCAATCAGGGCAAAGAAAGGAAGAGAGCTCGAGACAGAGGGAACACGAGCGGATGAAAGGCTGAAAGAGGGGCGATGAATAGCCGAGTAGAAAAAGCAAAGATGCGCGTCGGAGAAGGAGGATGGATGCCCTTTTTTTGTGTTTAAGCAGCCCAAGCGAGACAGATCTCACCAAAGAGGTTTGCTGCAGGACCTAAAAACTTTGGTTAGTTGGAGGAGCCTAACATTTCTCAAAATACCACATTCCTTAGTTTACTAAATAAGCAGCAAATTCCTATTTTTCTGCCATGATATTATTGGCACTTCAAACCTACTAAATGGTTTATTAGTTTCAGAGCATCTTATCCCCTGTCCCCTCCTGCCCTCTATCTGAACCGGTCAGAGGTAATGGCTACTCAACCCTGGAGACCTTTCAGCTAATACCTCACATACCTGGACTAGTTAAGCTAACTGGAAAACCTGTACTCATGCAGATCCTCACAAGTCAGGTGTCCAACTGGCTCATTGAACCAATCGTTTTCATTATAAAACTAAACCATTTATTAATGATTTCAATCAAAACAGAAATTATTCTGATAGTGATTCATTATTCTCAGCATCTCAGTAACACTGATTTTAAAAGTATGCTCATTAGCCATTTTATTAGGTGTGCCATTAGATGTGGTATAGGGGCGTTGCTAAAGTTCAAACAGGATCAGAATGGAGAACAAGGCGGATATAAAAGACTTGGCATGATTGTTGGTGCCAGCCTGGCTGGTCTTAGTAGCTGATCTGATTGGATGTTCATGCACATCCATACCTGAGATTCTAAAGAGAAAGGTTTGAAATAGAGAAAATATCCAGGGCGGTTGTTGTGTGTCTGAAAATACCTGATTGATGTCAGAGGTCAAATGTCGCCTGGTCCGATGAGTCTCAGATATAACGTTCAGGTAGTAGGAACAGATTTTGGTGGAAACAGCCTGATAGATAGATCCATCTTGCCATTTATTAGTCATTCATTCATGTATTTATTGACTAATAAATCACTTAAAAACATCAAAAAAAAGGAACCAATGCACATAACAATAAAACCATAAAAACACTGAAAAATAATTCCGTTAAAACGGAATTTGCTGAGGAACCATAAAATCAATGGTTCAGGCTGCTGGTGGTGTAATTGTGTGGAGGATATTATTTTGGTGTACTGTTATTGTTGCTGATCATTTCCATCCCTTTATGATTGCAGTGTTCTCATCTTCTATTTCTAGCAAGATAATGAGCCATGTCAAAAAGCTCAGATCCTCTAAAACTGGTTTACTGAACATGACCATCAGGTCCTTGTACTCCGGGGACCTCCACAGGCACCACATCTTAATCTAATAGAGCACCTCAAAGGTTGGGGTGGACCAGGAGATTCATATCATGAATGTGAAGCCAACAAAGCTGCAGCAACTGTGTGATGCTGTCAGACAGGGACCTCCAAAGGCACCACATATGGGCCAAAATGAGAAATTGAGATCATTGAGAGGTATTTTCTGTTGTTGGTACTGTGTTTTTCAGCTGAGTATTAGAGCATACACCATGTTAGATTGGTGCTTCTACTCAACATTCAGAATATTCTACTAAGAGATGAAGTATCTCTGCAGAATAATTACCAGAACTGTATTTACTGTATTTTATTTGCATTAACTGCTCGTTAATGCAAATAATCAGCCAATCACATGGCTGCAACTCGATGCGTTTAGGCATGTAGACATGGCCAAGACAATCTGCTGCAGTTCAAAGTGAGCATCAGAATGGGGAAGAATTGTGATTTAAGTGACTTTGAACGTGGCATGGTTGTTGGTGCCAGATGGGCTGGTCTGAGTATTTCAGAAACCGCTGATCTACTGGGATTTTCACGCACTACTATCTCTAGGGTTTACAGAGAATGGTCTGAAAAAGAGAAAATATCCAGTGAGCGGCAGTTCTGTGGGCCCAAATGCCTTGTTGATGCCAGAGGTCAGAGGAGAATGGCCAGACTGATCTGAGCTGATAGAAAGGCAACAGTAACTCAAATAACCACTCGTTACAACCAAGGCATGCAGAAGAGCATCTCTGAACGCACAACACGTCAAACTTTAAAGCGGATGGGCTACAGCAGCAGAAGACCACACCATGTACCACTCCTGTCAGCTAAGAACAGGAAACTGAGGCTACAATTCACTCAGGCTCACCAAAATTGGACAATAGAAGATTGGAAAAACGTTGCCTGGTCTCATGAGTCTCGATTTCTGCTGCGACATTCGGATGGTAAGGTCAGAATTTGCCGTCAACAACATCAAAGCATGGATCCATCCTGCCTTGTATCAATGGTTCAGGCTGGTGGTGGTGGTGTAATGGTGTGGGGGAAATTTTCTTGGCACACTTTGGGCCCCTTAGTACCAATTGAGCATCGTGTCAACACCACAGCCTAGCTGAGTATTGTTGCTGACCATGTCCATCCCTTTATGACCACAGTGTACCCATCTTCTGATGGTTACTTCCAGCAGGATAACGCGCCATGTCATAAAGCACAAACCATCTCAGACTGGTTTCTTGAACAATGACAATGAGTTCACTGGACTCAAATGACCTCCACAGTCACCAGATCTCAATCCAATAGAGAACCTTTGGGATGTGGTGAAACGGGAGATTCACATCATGGAGGTGCAGCCGACAAATCTGCAGCATCTGTGTGATGCTATCATGTCAATATGGACCAAAATCTCTGAGGAATGTTTCCAGTACCTTGTTGAATCAATGCCACAAAGGATTAAGGCAGTTCTGAAGGCAAAAGGGGGTCCAACCCGGTACTATCAAGGTACACCTAATAAAGTGGCCGGTGAGTGTACCTTGATTTATGTATATCACTCACTTCCAAACTGTACCTTATTGTAAAGTTGGTGAATGATTAACACCTTCTCCCAAAAGTAAATAAGTTGTTTCACAGCATTTGTATTCCAAAGTTACCTTCTCTCCCTTTCTATTCCAACATTAACGCTGTTGACAAATATCTACCAATCATGCCTAAGATGTTTTGTGCATTGGTTGAGTGACCTTTTATTGCTGAGGCAGGACGTCCCACATGGTCCACCTCCTCTGTTACCAAGTAAGTTGTCTGGAGGCCATCTGAGGGCCAGTAAGAGCAGAGACCCAAATATATCCCACCTAAATAGATGTAGTTAGCGCCGACAGCATTGAAGAGATTCAGTGTGGAATCAAATCAGTCAGAGATTAAAATGTTAACAGCGCTGAAATATTCAAAAGGTTAAATAATAAATCATGTTTGATGCCCCATCATTTTTGCTAGTTTTTGTTAGAAAATATGTAAAATTATTTAGAAAAAAACTAGTTGTTTTATACGGCTCCAGACCGGTTTACCCATTTGCCTAGCCATACCTCCCTTTTGTACATAATTATTTTGGACCTTCCTATTTCCTAAACCAATTCCTAACTATGTACTTTAACCACTGCAAAACAGTTTGTTTCTTTTTAATAATAAATTATCATGAAATATGGATAGAAATAGTCATAAAATACCCACATCTCATAAATGATTTCATTTTATTGCACCTGTTATTAGTCCCTTCTAAACACTGAATGTCTATGGATATCTTCCTTATGGCTATTTCAGGTTGGCTAATCATCACTCTATGTATCCCAGAGAAATATTGTAGAAATTAGGGCTGCACTGCAATACTTGTGTGTGCATTAGTAATGTTGAATTGCACTCTTTGTAATGCAATATTTTTGGTAAACACATTCCCAGTTTCAGGAATTCACACTCTGCAAAAATTGCTAAAAGTCACAGTAATTGTTGGAAGCATCATAACGACTGACGAGAAACAGAGGGCCTAGGAAAATGAGTATATATTTGCATCCAATGTTTGATCACTGTATTCAGCAATAATATTGCCATCAAATCATTTTTAGTATTGTCCTAAAAAGTGTGATTTCTTTAGGCCGCATGTCTTTTCCAAACGTTCCCTACACAGAAATGTTTAATCAAACCTAGCAGCGTTTTTTATTTACAAGTTGTTAATATGGAAGGCAACATTGCATTTAATGTCTTTTTACGTTGCCGTTAGCATGTTGTTAAGTTTTACAGACTTATCAATTCTTCATGATTATTTATTGATTGAGATAAAAAAATGTTTGACTCTGCTGACTTATTTTACTGTGACATGATTCAGAAAGAAAGCTACAACAGCATATAGGCTGTGAGTCTTGTCGCCATAACAACCACTTATTTACATAGGCTAAGGGCTTTTTCTGTGTTTGCGCTAATTCTGCACGTCTCAAACCGAAACAAGCAAACCAAAACACCCTCATTTTGTTGTTCCATCCCCATTATCGGATGTTTTAGGCTACCTTCTTCTGTGATAATTGCTTTGTGTTTTTTTTTTATACATTGACAACATTACGATTTATTTGCTTGTCTGTGTTTGGCAGGTTAGTGGCATGAGAAATAATAACAGCTGAGATATACAGGGGTTGGACAATGAAACTGAAACACCTGGTTTTAGACCACAATAATTTATTAGTATGGTGTAGGGCTTCCTTTTGCGACCAACACAGCGCAATTCTTCTTGGGAACGACATATACAAGTCCTGCACAGTGGTCAGAGGGATTTTAAGCCATTCTTCTTGCAGGATAACGGCCAGGTCACTACGTGATACTGGTGAGGGAAAACGTTTCCTGACTCGCTCCTCCAAAACACCCCAAAGTGGCTCAATAATATTTAGATCTGGTGACTGTGCAGGCCATGGGAGATGTTCAACTTCACTTTCATGTTCATCAAACCTATCTTTCACCAGTCTTGCTGTGTGTATTGGTGCATTGTCATCCTGATACACGGCACCGCCTTCAGGATACAATGTTTGAACCATTGGATGCACATGGTCCTCAAAATGGTTCGGTAGTCCTTGGCAGTGACGCGCCCATCTAGCACAAGTATTGGGCCAAGGGAATGCCATGATATGGCAGCCCAAACCATCACTGATCCACCCCCATGCTTCACTCTGGGCATGCAACAGTCTGGGTGGTACGCTTCTTTGGGGCTTCTCCACACCGTAACTCTCCCGGGAGGGGGGGAAAACAGTAAAGGTGGACTCATCAGAGAACAATACATGTTTCACATTGTCCACAGCCCAAGATTTGCGCTCCTTGTACCATTGAAACTGACGTTTGGCATTGGCATGAGTGACCAATGGTTTGGCTATAGCAGCCCGGCCGTGTATATTGACCCTGTGGAGCTCCCGACGGACAGTTCTGGTGGAAACAGGAGAGTTGAGGTGCACATTTAATTCTGCCGTGATTTGGGCAGCCGTGGTTTTATGTTTTTTGGATACAATCCGGGTTAGCACCCGAACATCCCTTTCAGACAGCTTCCTCTTGCGTCCACAGTTAATCCTGTTGGATGTGGTTCGTCCTTCTTGGTGGTATGCTGACATTACCCTGGATACCGTGGCTCTTGATACATCACAAAGACTTGCTGTCTTGGTCACAGATGCGCCAGCAAGACGTGCACCAACAATTTGTCCTCTTTTGAACTTTGGTATGTCACCCATAATGTTGTGTGCTTTTCAATATTTTGAGCAAAACTGTGCTCTTACCCTGCTAACTGAACCTTCACACTCTGCTCTTACTGGTGCAATGTGCAATCAATGAAGACTGGCTACCAGGCTGGTCCAATATAGCCATGAAACCTCCCACACTAAAATGACAGGTGTTTCAGTTTCATTGTCCAACCCCTGTATAATACAACATCTAAGGACTGTAGCAGAGGTCTCATTGCTGAGACTTTGGACAAGATGACCCAAATGACTGAATGGAGGGGGACTCTATGTGAGTGTGGGTGACTTGTTTCTGTCATTACATGACATCTCTGACATGAAAAAGACAGCAGGGACTCTGCCTACTGTCCAACTCCAATAGTTTTGCTCTACATTGTTGGGATCGATAGAAACATAGAAAAGTAAACCTCAAGTTCTGCAGTGAGCATTATTTAAAACTCCAGTAAGTTCTTTATTTTCAGCAGGACTTTTTTTCCACCTTGTCTATAAAGCCTTTAACAATTGACCACATTTTGTATTAACATAGCTAGCTCATAGCATGTCCAACTATGTGCAACCTGGGCACATTTTACATATCAGGTTTGTATTTAAAACTTGTAACTGCATTGATGAAAAGAGCCTCTCTAAAGCATGCAACAAACTGATGGCACCTTTTGAGTGCAACTAAGCGTGCAGTACTAGATTGCATGCAGGGGTAAAAGTAGTTTTAAATTCTTGCTGGTACTTAGGGGCGGAGCTAGAAGGGGGGCTGGGGAGGCACTGGGGGCATATATGCATGCATATATATATATATGTATATATATAATGTGTGTGTGTTAATTGTTACTCTCATCTGTGCCCCCCTCAAGATCTCTCTCTCTCTCTCAGCAAAGTCCAAACTCAAACTAATTTAAATGTATCAATATTTTACTTTACTGTAAGCTGTCTGTATAAAGCAGAAATTAGAATCACGTGACAATGTAGAATATATATATATATATCAATTGTTAAAGAACTGCCATGTATGAAACAATGATAAACCATTTTCTGATGCATAACTTTTCATCTTCAGTTTCCGTCTTCTCTTTTGAACAGAGAAGTTATTGTTCTCTGCATTGTGGTCAAGTTTTGATTTCATTTAAATAAAAAATTTGACAGTTTGGTTGTTTTCGCGGTTTTTATTTAAAAGTCTGTAGATGGTAAGTGATTTATTTTTCGTCCTGTCCTAATGCAAGCGGCGCTTTTTTATGTCTGTGCACCACCTGTGTAAAATCTCCCAGTCCATTAAATTGAACGCATCGATCTCCATGGCAACCGCTCTGTTTTGGAGGTAAGCACGCATGGGCTCTCGTGTAGTTTATGTGAAATCTTTGGTCATAAGCGGTGTTTACAAGCTGTACTGTGTTGTTGTAATTCAGCAGAATAACATAAACACACAACTAGTTTCTCTCCCTTTGCTTTTAACTGGGGTATTTAGCAGCGAGCAGACAGACATTAAACGTAGCGGTGCTCGTTTTAAGGGCTGGCCGTTTACAAAAGCCTCGAGCTCCGAGGGGAGAGAAGCAAAGCAAGTGCATTGAGGCTCCAGCATAGTAGAACAGTTCAGAAACAGTTTGGAATGAGGGGAAAATAACTATATTTATAAACAGATTAAGTCGTGTTTTAGACTGCCTATTGGTAGCAGATCTGTTATTCTTTGTGTGCTCGTGAATTTTTGCAGCCGTAACGGGTTCTGGATGACGGCTTCATAGCAGAAAGCCGTTCTTCCCTCTTCCCGGTACTGTGTACCTGGGCAGAATCTTTTAGTGGTACGCAGTACCGGACCGTACTGGCTCACTTTCACCCCTGATTGCATGACAAAGAGAATTGAAAATTATATTGCTTCATCTTTTCTTCTTTTGCTTCGACAACTAAATAAAGGGTGCAAACTCCTGCTGAGTATTAAATTCAATCCAGTTTTAACCACTCCTACTGTAAATTGGCACAGTTTTTCAGACCCATGGGCTATTCTTTTTAAAATATCCAAATTTTAATTATTCTTTTCCGCCCGTGTTTTACTTCTCTTTAAGTATTTATCCTAAAACTGTTTCTGCATCTGAAGCCTTGATAGAAAGTTGTCATCAGCAATACTATGGAAACCCCCTGGACAAGACAGAAAAAACTTGTGAAAGGAAAAAAGTGTGGAAGGCTGTTGGAACACAAAATGCGAGTGGGAAAAGGGAGAAGTGAGAACGACAGAGGATCTTCCACTGATTAAAGAGAGAAGGATGAGAGAACGTGGGGAAGTAGAGGGAGTTACAGTTTGAGGAGACAGATATGTTAAAGGCAGAAAATATGGATGGACAAGTGTGAAACTTTGCACTTCTGCTGGTGGACCAAGAGATGAGACAGCCATGAGGAGGATAGAGAAAGACAAAAAGATGGAGAGGACGACATTAGCAACAATGTTTCATAGAAAGCAAGCAGCAGAGAGAGGGCGGGTGGACACACGGGTGGGCGAGACAGCAAACCAGAGGAGAACGAAGACAGGGAGGGAGGGTGACAGAGCCAGGAGATGTGGGTGGAGCTTGTTATCATCCGCAGCCATTTAGAGAGCGGCTTGTTACCCTGCAGGCTGAATCTTACCCTGGCAACACAATAGAGAGGGGCAGAAGGGGAAATGGGGGACAGGTGAACAGATGGCTGACTGACTGAGAGACAAGCTGATCAGTGCACGAGAGAGTGTGCACGCATGTGTTTGAGCAGGAATATATACATGTACTGTAATGTAATGTAACACACACACACACACACACTGCTAACTGTGAGAAAGAGTGGGAAGAAAAACACAGAAACTGAGAAAGGGAAAGTTGCCCATGTTTGCACTGTAATTTTCACAAAATATCAGTTGAGTTTTCAATAAACTAGGACAGAGCATTTCATGTTCCGGAAAAAAATCAACTGTGTAAGCGAGTAATATGACAATGTGAGAGGGAAACATGCTATAAATCTGAGTGCTTGTATGAGTGGATGAATCAGTGCTGGCACTACTGTGAAACTCAAGCTAATAAAACAAGTGGAAGATGACCAAAAAGTTTAAATATTAATTAAATTACACTGATTTAATTTATCATTGAGTATTGACAACAGTATAGTTATATAATACACACATTTATTAGTATTTGGTGGAATATCTTTCCAAACTAAATGAATTTAGTCAAAGTTTTAGTCATATTTCCACAACTTTCTCACAGTAGTTTTTGAAATTTATTAGACACTGTTTCCACCAAGAAAACACATTCTTACCTATAAATTGCAGAAATGTTCAAACTGACTCAGGTTCATAGACCCCCTTGCTCGCACACACCTTTTCATCTCTTGCACTGTTCAATGATTAGGATTAATTGGAATGTATGTACCTGACTTTTGTGAAGTGCCTTGAGACGACATGTGTTGTGAATTGGCGCTATATAAATAAACTGAATTGAATTGAAACTGAATCTCTGCACACTACAATATTCTCTTTGGGACTGACAACAAGTGTTTATGATGGCCACTCTAAGACGTTGACTTGTTTTCCTTTTCTACCTAATTTATCAGTGTGAAGAAGGTCATTGTCCATTTGGATGCCACATTTATGCCCAAGTGTTTCATTCCTGGCTGATGTCTTGAGATGTTGCTCCAATATTTCCACATCATGTTCTTTTCTTTAGGATGTCGTCTGTTTTGTGCACCAGTCCCCCTTTCAACAAAACACCCACATTACATGATGCTGCCAGCTCTGTGCTGCAGTCAGGATGGCGTTCTCAGGCTTTTTTGCCAAAATGTAGAGATGGTCATTATGCCCAAACACTAACTTTAGTTTCATCAGACCACAGAACATGTTGCCAAAAAATTTAAGTTCTTTGTCCCTGAGTGCATTTGAAAGCTGTAATCTGGCATTTTATGTTGCTTTTGGAGGACTGGCTTCCTTCTTGCTGAGTGGCCTTTCAGTGTATGTCACTGCAGAATTTTTTTACCTGATCTCTCTTACCAGCTTCAGCCAGCATCTTCAGAAGGTCCCTTGCTTTTGGTCAAGGGTCGATCCACACATTTCAAACCAAAATATGTTTTTCTCTGGGAAACCCGACTCCTTCCTGAATGGTATGATGAATGGACATTCCCCTAGCTTTTATACAGATGAACATGGAACTTACAGGCAATTGGAAATTGTACCTCCAGATTAGCCAGACTTGTGGAGGTCCACAGTTCTCTTTCTGATATCTTGGCTGATTTATTTTCATTATGTCACACAAGAAAGCAGTGTGTTTAAGAGACTGCCTTAAAATGCATCTTCTGGTGTACCTCCTATTTACCCAGAAGTTAGAAATTAGCTTAGTGTTTGTTAACCTTTTATTAAGAGAGTAATATAAAAATGTCTAAAAGCCTTCTCTCTCATTGTAAACCGTCCAGCACTTTGTCCAGAAATTCATAAAACAAGACAGTGAGAATGAAACATTTGTTGTAAGTTCAGTTCAATTCATTTCAGTTTTATTTATTTATATAGTAATGTTACTTGTCCTTGTAAGTACTGTTTTAGTGAAATGGCGGTGGGCTCTAAAGCTGATGTAAACCAAACCAGTCCTTGACCATTTCTGATATTTTACAGCCAGGTAGAAAATAGGTCTAGTTCCCCCCCTGGTGTAGCACTTGAACCATCTTGACAGAGAAATGCTGTTTGACCCTTCTGAACAGCTTTTATTTTTTCTGTCGTATTGAAATATTTTCTTTATCGTGTTTTGTATAGGTAAGAATTAGACTTTGTTGAGGTCAGCCAAGTGATCATGTCCCCCACACAATCTCCATCACATGTCTTTATCAACATTTTAGAAGCTGTTCCATTTACCGTATTCCTTCAATGGTTTATTTGTTCTCTCAATTTCTAGGTCAGATCAAACATCTGTGCAAAAAGCACCACCACAGAGCATGCTTTTAACAAGCTGTGGACAACATAGCCTGCTCTCTAAATTTGCATTAAGCAGTAGATGAGAGCGCTCACTTGTGCTGCGGAGACTCAACGGCTGACTCAGGAGACTGTCACCGTATTGGAACAAATCTTTCTAATAACCTGTTTCTGTGGGTAGATAAAACAGAGCCTTGACATTGTGATGCTTATAATGGCTTTGAGTTTTAATGAGGCTCATATCAAGGAGCGCTATTGTTATTAACACCAAAAGTCTCCTTACCCTTACATCCCAATGGCATCATTACCCTCTTGCCCCTACCTGTTTTAGAGTTTAAGGCTAATTCATCCAAAATGAAATAAATCTTTGCTGCCGCAGGGTTTTCATGCTGGATCTCTAGAAGGTACAAGTTTCCCCCAGCTCTGCTTCCCAGGCACAATTTCCTGCAGTTGAGTCATTCTCATTTAGCAGCGATTGTGCACAGTGAACACATGCTTTTGTTTTAATCAGACTTCCACCTTATGTCAGTCATACTTGACATCCAGTGGTTTTCAAATTTGAAAATACATTTGCTTAATGAAATGATAAAATGGTTTATTTTTACTGCCCATCATTTGCTAAATCTTCCCTGCTTAGACTCTGTCAATGAATCTCAAAGGATAAATTTAGGGTTTTACATTTTATGACTTTTCTTTGCGACAAAAATAAAGAAAATACATTCCTTTCTCACTCCTCTTCTCATCACAGCTCAGGTCTTCTTTGTTTTTTAATTAATGCTAAAAATTAGAAGGTCCAAGACTCCTAAGCCCTTGTAAATACAGGTAAATTATGACTTAATTTCATCCAAAAGCAGCTAATTGTTGTGTAAACTAAACCTAATCTGTTCTCTCAAACACCTTGGTGCTTCTAATAGACAGATGATCTTCCCACACTGGGAACTCTGTACCCAACTACCTGAACATCAAAATGCAAACTTTGAGGAAGATTTATCAATGTAAAGTCTTTCATTGTAAATTTGTGACTGAATATAATAATTTATAAGAATAATAACAACTATGTAATTACAAAAGGATGTCTTAGCTATTCACCTGGCATGATTATTAGTTGCTTCGTGGAAGACACAGATATGCAGAATTGGCAAGACAAAGAAGTAATGGAAGAGATCTTCTCTTTGTGAAAACGGAAAAAAACAAAAGAAGAAGTAATTAGACCCTATTCATAGTATACTTGACAAAACATAAAATAAACAAACCGGAATCTAATAAAGTGGATTCTTGCAGATATTTCTGCTCAGAGACTTTTTGCAGCCCTGTGAGTTTTTTGTTCTTCATTTTTTGCCTTCTTCAACACTCTCCTGGTTTCTGGTTATGGACAGGTCTGTCTAAGACTCTGGATTTATTTGTGCAGCTCCGTGAGGTTGCAGAGTCCTCTAATTCCAACAGCATAATGGGACACTCACAGAGGTGCCCATATGGACATTTAACTTTCCCAAAGAATAAATGTACCCATTAATTGGAGATCATTTATTCTTAAATAGTAAAAAGGTTAGTCCTTTTTGGCTGCTCCGTAATTCAGGGGTCACCACAGCAAGTCAATACAACTTGCACACAATTTTAACACTGGATGCCCTTCCTGACGAAACCAGGAACATTTATTTTTAAATGTTTAGTTTTATTTGTTAGGTAAAATGAAGTGAATAAGTGTCTTCTGTTTAAAACTGATCTTAGAAACAAAAATAACCTTGTAAGATGTTGTTTTGACCACCTTGCAGATTTTTCTGTTTGTTCATATTAAGATGTTTGTTGAATTTAACATCGTTCTAGGCTACTCTGGACCAATGCTTGTATTGGAACCACAGTAGATGCTCTATCTCCAGTTAAAGATCCATTTTGTTGTGAGGATTTATCTGCTTGGCTCTCTGATCAAGGGCCCACCAAGTAAAGCTACTTAACAGCAAATCTTGTTTGGCAGAATCCTCTCAAAATAAGAGCTTCCCTATCTGGCGCTCTCCTTGTTCTCCTTCCATCTCTTTGTTGTCATCTACAACAACCTGCCTGTTGTTAGACAGGGTAATAACGTCACTTTGTGGCTTTAGTTGGCTTACCCATTCTGGTCTTTATAGAAGAACACAAGTATTACAAGCTGGTTCATTAATTGGGCTATTTACTCATGTAGCGAGCCTGCAGTCAGCTGCTTGACAGCTTCCTGACTTAATAATAATGTAATAACACTGATTATCGGTGCTCCTCTTTTATCCACACCATGACTGTCCGTAGGTATGTGGTCAGAAATATTTCTAAAGATTAGTCTTTCTGGTAAGCAACAAAAAGTATAGTACCATGTTTCAGCCAGCTGACCAGCAGGGTTTGGGAGAGACAGGACTGTTCTACTCTAAGACTCTCTCTGCCAAAGGATTTTAATCTTCTGAAATGGTATAAAGGAAAATTCTAGTGGTTTTGAAACCATAGCTTTGTAAAACCTTGACACACCTAGGGTTTCCATGCAGTCTGAATAAGTCTGGAATCTGATTTCATTATTTTCCAGGTCTGAATAAGTGTGGGAAACAAAAACATTTTTTCTAGAATTTATTCCCATTCTAATTTTTTAAAAGTTGTTTCCATCCTTTTTCATTACTAGGGTCCTTCCTTCCATTCCATATCCATCTTTTCTTGTGTCCTTCCCTTCCATTTATTCTCATGTCCTTTTCATTCATGTCCTGTGTCCTTTCTTTCAGCCTTCATTATTTATTTCACTCTCTCTCTCCTTTTTTCCTTCCTGTTTTTGATTCCATCCTACCTCTGTATCTTCATATGTCCTACCTATATTCACTTCTTTGCTCGCCTTTTCTTACATTCCTTCTGTACCTGCCTACTTGTCCTTCCTTCTGTGTCCTTACTTGTATCCTTTCCATTTTTTCTTCCATGTTTCCCCATTTTTCCTTTTTCTATCTTTCCTTCTGTTCTTTCTTGTATCATGCCTTCTTCACTGACCTGTGTTGTTTCTTTCTTATGTCCTTTTTTGCAGTTTGCTTTTTGAAGCTTCTGTATTTTAGGTTGCCATTTGTAGAAAATCAGCTAGGAATTTAAAGTACCCTTTATATTTTATTTTTAAAATGGCCTTAAATGACTGATCACTCAGTTGGAATTTTTACATGAAAACATTTAGGAACTAGATACAGACTCATGCCTTCTTCTGATGCTGAGAGCATGTTTAAAAATAAGCAATTTTTCCTAAGTATTTACCACATTATGTTCACATTGCTAAAAACAGGTGATTTATTTTGATGCGTTTCATTTCAAAGCCTTCCTAGTTTGCAAGAGGAATCTTTAATTTTTTTTACCCTTTTTTAAACTAAGACCCCAGGGATTTCCCGGGGTTTTAGCGAGGGCAGTTTCAAATGGGAAAAACTCGCCCAAACACGTGGGTAGCGGATGTTACGAATGTTGACCTGAGAAATCGATTGAGTTTTATCAGAGGTCATTTTTTTTCCACTTGTAGAAAATGCCTCCAGAAAAATCTCAGTTTGATGTCATCATTTGGGTCAAACTGTTCATCTAACCTTAACTGCTTCATTTTTAATTCAATGAACAGCGTAGGAGTCAGCACATGTGCTGTAGTCAAGATGTTCATTTGTGTGTGAGCAATGAAAATGATTTTACTTAGTTGGTCTGAAAATTGGTGTTGGAAAGTGAAAAGCGGTGATGAGAAATGTGCATGATAATGAAATGTAAATGTGCCTCCTTCTCCTCCTTTACCCTTTTCTGACCGCTTTAGACGTTGCGAAAGAAAGGCTTTAATGGCTGCAACAGCCCCGAGCCCGACGGCGATGACTCCATCGACCAAAGTCCGCTAAACGATCGCAAGAACGAGGACCTGGACAGCCTCTTCAAACGCTATGGCGTGAGTACCATCACACCTTTGTCACCTTTTCTAACCTACTCTTTCTGTTGTTCTTCTCCTTCTCTATCTGCCGTCTCCTCTGTCTCTATTTCTCTCTCTGTCTTTCTGGCCTCTACTTCTGTTGTACGGGGAACGAAGGCTCTGAACAAGAAAGAGCACCGGGACTCTGAGAGCCCAGACCCCGAGGAGCCCTTCTCCCTCACCCCCCGCACTGAGGAGAAATACAAAAAAATTGACGAGGAGTTTGATAAAATGATGCAGAACTATAGGCTGTCAGTGAGTACCTCCCACCATTCTGTGCAACCCAGCCCCTCATGTTGCTGCTGCTGCTGACCGGAAATAAAAAGTCTCCGGGTGCTAAAGGCGGTCTGAATACTCACAGAGCACTTGCCTTCCCCACTCCCCCCACCCCTTTCACCTTCTTCACCTGACTTCTTACCAACGGTCACCTGTCTCCCCCCCTAAAATCACCACCCTTACACCCTCCTCCTCTATCAATGTGTGGTTGAGAAAGAAACCCGAGGCAGAGCAGTCAAGTCTAACAGCTGTGGTTTTTAGCTAATTTCAATGATTTGTCAATCAAACTTTCAAACTTTTTTAATGTGGTCCTACTACTAATAAAAACAAGAAAATTCTATGTTACCTTATAAATGTTTCTAATATTAAAAATAGATGGTTTGGATTCAAAAAGTTGCAAATAATATTTTATAAACCAAATTTTCCCCAGGAATAAATTTCTACTTATTGCAGTTGTGTAAATGCGACAATACGGCAGAAATACGTCAAAAAACAAGTAAGCAGAGCACCAAGTGCCATATTCTCTAATAGGATTATTCATCTCTGGTCACCACAGTGCTATTGCTGTAAAACCGTTTTATTGCTTCTGTAAGTTTAAAGAAGTATGAGAAACTGCAACAGAGGGTGAGAAGTGTTAAGTAGATCCCTAGTTTTCATAAAAGCTGGCATAGCAACTGGAAATTGCAGGAGGAAATCATCTTTTATGGGAATAATCAACATGTTGGGAGCATGCCTTTAAGCAGTCGTGGTTCTCGCCTGAAAATGTTAGTTGTGTAATATTCTGCAATATTAAAGAAATAATTGTGTCACTTCAGACAGAAATGTGCACTGCAGTTTAAAAAGCCAGAGAGGCTGCAGTTGTTATCTGCTGACGTTAACAGTATTCGTGAGGTCAGCTAAGTCTGTGTGTAGTTCTGCTTTTCTGCCCGGATGTGCTCTTGACATTATCCAGGTTCTGCCTTCTGACTGGCATGCTGCCAAACCCCTTTTACCGCTCTGTTCCTCTGCCAAGTTCCCTGTGATTCATTTTTTTCCTCTGTGCTCAATAATGCAATTAATGTCGCTTTAATGAGGAGCATTTAATTTACAGCCCCTCTTCCTGTCTGCCTGCCTGTCTGATTGGTCACTTGGGAGGGGACTCAGTCACGTTTAGGTGTCACGAAAGAGTTGGGCCATTTTGATCTGGATGGAAAGTCCTTTACTTTCTCTGCTTTGTTAATAACTAAGGGTGTTCATTTTACGGTTATATCCGTATAATAAAGTTGCTAAAAGTGATGGGCCTTAAACCCATTTGATATTTTTGTAACAGTTGCTTTGCTGTGTTTTTGTCAAAAGCTAGGATTACAAAAATGAACATGAATGTACAGTGGTCTTCAAAAGTATTCATACTTTTATAAATTTTTTCACATTCGATCACATTATTTTAACAAGCTTTAGTGTGCTGTATTTTATGTGAAGAGCAACACAAAAGTAGTACGTAATTTTGAGGTGGAATGAAATTGATAATTTTTCAAATAAAACATGAAAGTGTGGATCGAATTTTGATTCAGCGCCCCAAACTCGGCACTTAGTAGAGCAAGCTTTCCCTGCAGCTTCAGCCGCATATTTTGGAGGTATCTCTCTACCAGCTTTGCACATCTGGAGACTGAAATGTCGCCCATTCTACTTTGCATAATTGTTTTAGCTCAGTTAGGTTGGATGGAGAGCATCTCTAAACAGTAGTTTCAAATCTTGCCACAGATTCTCAAACTGGTTTAGGTCTGGACTTTGACTATGCCATTTCTAATTCGTGATTATGCTTTGATCTAAACCAATCCAGTGTAGCTCTGGCTGTTTGTTTAGGGTTATTTTCCTGCTGGAAGGTTAACCTTCAACCGAGTCCAAGTTTTCTTTCAGCCTTCAACAGGTTTTCTTCCAGAATTGGCCTCCATTCAGCTCCATTCATTTTCCCGTCAACTCTAACTTTGTTCCTTCAGAAGAAAGCATCCCCACAGCATGATGCTGCCACCACCATTTTGCCACCTATGAGGATGATGTGTTCAGGCTGATGGGCCATGTTAGTTTTCTGTTACACTTAAAGTTTTGTATGTAGGCCAAAAAGTTCAAGTTTGGCCTCCAGAGCACCTTTTCCCACGTGTTTGATGTTTCCCCTGCATGACTTGTGGCAAAGTGCAAACCAACTGGAATGTTGTCTGCAGCCTAACCCTGCTTTAATCTTCTGGTTGACTGTATCCAGGGCAGCTGACAGCCTTGCCTGGGCTGGGCCCGGCACAAATTTCACTTAGATGAGCCCATAGAAAATAATTAACATTCTCTATTTAAGGACATGACTGATGCTGTCTTCTATCTATCTATATCTATCTATCTATATATAGATAGATAGATAGATAGATAGATAGATAGATAGATAGATAGATAGATAGATAGATAGATAGATAGATAGATAGATAGATAGATAGATGGATGTCTCAATTTATCACTTTATGAAGGATTGAATTGGAGAATCAAATTAAAATTTGAATCAAATGTATGGTAAAATCATGCATAAAATCAATATTGTTTTAATTCCACAACAAATAAAAAAATCATTACATACTTTACATTGCTCAGTAATTAAACCCTGACAACTGATTAACCTGCACAGCAAGTCAGCTGCAGACTATTCTACAGTAGTGTTAGCCCCCCAGAGTGATTTTGATTTGTAAGGCGGAGAGATCAAATAAATTCATGGTGTGCTGCAGCACATTACATTTCAGTAAAATATGTATAAAATAATTCCTAACAATTGAAACTAAATAATTTCTACATTGATATCTTTATTTAAAGTGTAAAAATAGATACATTTATTTAGGTATGCATATCCAGTTTTATAAAAAAAATTAACATTTAAAAATATTTTAGAATTTTGGGACTTTTTAATTTATTGAATTGTGGCACCTTTGGCTGTCCATATGCCTGGGTGGTTCAAATCTTTTATAGTTTAGGCTACTGCATACTTTACATGTTTAGATTTAAGCTCCAAATGCCATGGACCGACCCTTTCTTAAGCAGTTCAGGTTCTAGAGCAGTATCGTCTTTTCTATTATGACCTCCACCCCAGATCCGTTGTGCAGGTGAAGCAGTGAGAAGGTACCTGGTTGTAACGTCAGCAGTGCAGCCATTAATTCTACCAGCCTCCAAACGTTACTTATTAGACCTGTTCTAATTACAACTTCCTCTAGCAGAGATACACAACAGGTCTCTGACAGAAACTGCTGAGTCTGTTAGTGCCAGAGAACACGGAGATGAGCGGTCATGTGACAGTGAAATCGAAGGTAAGCTGTACCTGCAGCTTGAGGCATGTTCCTCAGGTGACAGACATGGATCTATGTCTTTCTATCAAAGCTGAACCCAGACCAGGTTTTCTGTTTTCCTCTCTCCGAGTATTTCATTACTGGAGCAACTCAATGAGCGGAGTCAGAAATTGTGTCAGAGGCCAAACCAGTCTTGTGTGGGATAAATGGTTTTTCCACTACTGCAAGAACAATGAGAAAGAAAAAATAGAAACAGGGTTTCATGTTTCTTTACGAACAGACCTATTTTGAAAAAAGGTATTGTAATACCTAATTTGATGTTTGTAGGCCCCAGTTCTGGGCCTCCCCTCTAGCATGGGCCCAGGACTTGTCCCGTTTGCCCCCTCCTGTCAGCGACTGTGACTGTATCCCTGACCCATCTGGTGAGTTCCTTGGTCTCCATGATGTTTGTTGACTAATGTTCCATAAATTAGTTTGAGACATTTAGAACAGTTGTATGTTATGCGATTAGACTTTGAACAGGTTTAGTATTTACGTGATTTCTGAAGGCAGTTGGTTTAGTTAGGGGTATCAGAGCAAAGCATACTGAATATAGCTGCACAGTACACTTTTAGACTGTTTGTTCTTTTTAAGGTTACACTTGTTTCATCTGTGCAGCCTTTGGAAATCTATTAAAAATTACTTTTTATTGTTTTTTATTTTTTTTGTTATTGTTTTTTTAACATAAAAAAATTGAAATTATTTTGGGGAGTATTAATACTTTTGAAAGCCTCGGTATAACTCATGCTTTGACAATTAAATCTCAATTTTTAGGGTAAATAAAAAACGTAAGATAAGCATGTTGAGAAAGCTTCTCATTGGTTGTGCTCATCCCTGATTAGAGCCCCTCTCAGTTTAATCAGTTCAATGGATTTTTGTCCTCCTGACTTTGACTCAGCCTCTCTGTGCTGCGTGAGCCGAAACGGCTCTTAAAGGCTTTTCTCTGAAGAGAGAGCCATGGCAAAAGAAGAATTGCAATCAATCTACCACCCTTACAGTTGTGCAGCTTACGGCGCGCATTGATTGGCTCTTAGTGAAGCGCCGCCGGAGGAGCACTGCTGTCCACTGCCGCTGTTTCAGCCAGCCTTTCTGCATACCTGTTTCACCCAGCTCACCTTTCTGTGGCAGCAAGCAAACTGAAGAATACAACCTCAGCCGCCATTCCTCCCCTCTTCAACATAATCCCCTGCATGACAGCTAGGGGCCGGGATATACATGCTTAATCCCACTTGTACTAAAATGCCTCCTGAGGCTGGGAGAGAGTGGTGAGGCAGAGCAGGCAGGACACTTGGCTCAAGGAGCTCGGATCTCACGTATCTGTTCCTGTTAGTTTGGCACTGAGGTAGGCGAAATAAAAAAGGAGTCTTTTTTTGACCAGCAGCTCTCTGGTTTGATCCTTTTTCTGGTTCTGTGATTCAGGGTTTCTAAATTGAATAAGAAATGGATTTCTTCCTTTTTACAACCGCCTCCATGATGCCCTTGAGCAAGGAGCTGAATATGTTGTCTCTATATAGATCTAAAGTAAAACACAATGAAACTGACACTACTGCATATTAAATTACATGAAATTTTATTTGCAGATGTTAACGTAGCATAATCCTATATGTAGAACAGCTGTAGGAACAGTAAGACAATAGATTTTAATTATCATTCCTATGCTAAAAAAGAAATATCAATTTATTATATATTTTTCTCTCTCTCTACAAATGTTAAAATATCCCTGAGGTTTTTTCTTTTTACTAATCCAGATAAAACCTTTTGGTTTTTAGAACTTTTGGATGAATACTTATTTAAATATTAGTAAAAGCTTACTAAATGTTACGTCAAATAAAACGGTTATGATTTTTCTCTCGTTTTTGTTCATTTCTCACAGAAGAGTCCTTGAGGTTTTTCATACAATCCTCCAGAAAATCTCCTGGTCAATTATTTACCCAGCAGTTTTGCTTTTTCCTCCCTGGTTCCCATCCTTCGCTCTAAATCCGTAAGAGGATGGACATCATCCCGTTAACCCTCCTGTCTGCATTTAGGAGCATTGATTGTAAATGTGCTGGAGTGGGTAAAGGTGAATTTATTGGTTTGTTTTAGTTGGTTGCCATGCAACACAGTACCAAAATGTCAGAAGACAAGTTTAAAAGAATTTACAGGACATGTTAAGAGATTTTGAAGTAATATGATATTGTAGGGACCGTCCGCAATATCATGCAGAGATGTGTCTGAGATCCAGCATGTGGCTGAAAGGAAAGATTCTGATGGGGATTGTTGGGATTTGGTGAAACTGGGGCATTATTACCCTTAACTTTAAAAATATTTAATTTTTCCAGTTTAAATCAGGCCAACAAATGTATTGAAGTTTATGAACGAGCTAGAGTTTAAATCTACTATTTTAACCATCAACCAATTAAATTTACATTTGAAAATGGCACTTTGTGTTTTTGAAATCATTTTGGAAGTTTTTGTTTCTTATAATTTGTAACTCCCTCAATTCACCATACGCCTTTTCAGTGCTCCCTGCTCTGGGTTTTTATATTTTGTGTTCATTTATTTAGTCTGATCTGTAGGTTTCATCTCTTTGTTCTTTCTATCTTGAAGAGTAAAGGAAAAATAATTAAATTCCACTTGCAAATCCAATTTAACTGTGAGGTAAATAATGTGTTTCAAAAGATTGTCAATTAAAAACAGGAAAACCTTTTAAAATAAAGTGTCTGCTTCTGATGCTGGCATGTGTTAGGTTGCTAAACAAAAACAAAAGAACCTCCTCGCCCACGATTCCTGAGGAGAAATCACTTCCAGTCCTGCCTCTGTGTTTACTCATCTCCACCCTCTTTGCATTGACCCCACCCCAATCCACCCACACCATTAATCCATCCTTTCCCTTCTCCTTCCGCTTGGCCAGTGTGCAGTGCTGCAGTGCTGTTAGCTGCTTTCTTCACCATCCCAGGTCACCACCTACAACTCTGTTTGCACATTTATTTTGCAGATCTCACTTCGCAATGTAGTTGGTAAATTCAGAGGTATCTTTTGGTGGTTTTACCAGGATATGTTAACCTTTGGATTAGATTTGCAACCTTAAGCCTTAAACGTACAAGAAAAAGTTGTTCTTGATTTTACAGGCCTAAAATTTCACAATACTGTCAGTGGGAAGATCCTTTATATGGTGGTGGTTGTAGGGAGACAACCCTCTTACCCTCTTTTTCCCTCTTACAAATAACACGGTTATTTGTAAGAGGGAAAAAAAGGAATAAGCTGCAAATAGACATTATGCAGTTAAATATTTATTAGAATTTCAACCAATTTCTAAATTCATTAATTTGAAATAATGGCGTCAAAGAACCAGTTTCCATCAATTATACAAAAGTCTTCATTGAAGTCAAGAGGCTGATCTATTTTTTGTGTCTTTTGAATAAAAAATGTTTTTTGAATGTGCAGACAGAGCAGAGTTGGAGATCAAGAGCAGGAAGGTGCCCCTGTCCTTCTTTCCATTAAACTGGGTCTCAGGCAGTATGAGTACAGTACAGAGTAGCGGCGGCCCATATTCCAAATATAGAAGTCCTTATTTCAGATTGAGTTAAAACCGGGTGAAATGGGTTGCGTGGCTGGACAACCTCAGGTCCTTGGCCTTATTTTTTCTCTTTTTTTAACGCCCTGTGCACTCTGGTCATCAAGTTTCATCAATTCGGTTGACAGTGTAGAGCCTTCAAAAAGAGAAAGGGTTTCAGTAAATTTGGCACATCTCTGTAATTTGTTCCTGTTCTAAATAAAATCCAGTAAAGTTGGACTAGATTTTAACAAGGGAGCTCCTGTGGGATCGTTTCGGACCTTCTCAGAGAAGGACACGTGTCAGTAGGGATTGGAGTGTTGCAGGAATTTGACATGCATGCGATGAGATGTCACCAATAACTTGAAGTAACAACTTGCTGCTCCAACAAGAGTTTTAACTTGGCATGAGACGTAAAAGGCGACAGCTTTTTGGCCTTTCCACCAAGTCACCTTGCATGCTAATACTCAGCAAGTGTGTGTGTGCCTTAGTGAGGGTGTGTGCGTTAGTGTGGGTGTGTGCTGGGAGTTAATCTGGTGATTTGTTTTTCTTGTATACTTTAGTAATTTTTAATTCAGAAAACTCTTCTTGCTGTGATTGGTTGGTAATGTTGTGTATATGTCACCTGCAGGCTCGTTTACACTGCTCCTGATCACTAACTGACCACCTGTCTGTTTCTATATATGTGATAATACATGTGTATGATGTGGGATTAAACTTGGCCACCCTTTAAGGTCCGCCCTCTTCCTGTCTCTTTACCAGTCCACCGTCCCACAGTCCACCTTCCCGATGCCGGTCACCGTTCCAGTGTCCAATCAGAATGCGGTGTCCGCAGCAGCTCTCCAGTTTAGCAACAATCCGGGCGGGGCGCTGGTCACCACCACTTCCTTTGTCACCTCCTCCCTCACAGATCCCCGCCTTCTGTCGCCACAGCAACAAGCTCTGCAGAGGAACACCGTGTCTCCGGGGTTACCGCAGCGACCAGCCAGTGCAGGTAACAAAACATGTGGAACACAGCTGGAAAGCTTTGGTTTCTCCATCTCTTCACAGTTTAGCTCTGGTTGTATTAATCAATACCCTCTGGCCTTTTCAGATCAGTACACATCCTGCTTCAATAAGTGTTGTTGATTGATCTCTCCAAGGTTGAGAAGCTTTTTATTTACAATTCTTCAGACTGGGAAACTATTTTTATCTTTGGAGGATATATCTAATGAGTTTGATTTCTGTAAATGGCAACAGCAGTTTATGACACACAGGAATAGATTGCAACATTTCAGAACTTCCTCTAAATAATGAGAAGAAGGCAGCAAAATTTGGGCCAAGTTTAGAAGACAATTTCCATAAATGGAGACACATTTTATTTATTTTTATTTTATTATTTGCAATATTTTACTATTACAACCCAGTGTTAGATTTAAATTATTACTCACGTCTAACTTTGGTGAGACTGGGTGGCTCTGGGGTTCTTGTTTAAGCCAACAGTGTGTCAATCAGTTTCAACCATCATGTGTAAAACAGATTAAGTACACATGATGATGATACTCTAATTTATGATCTTTAAATTCCACTTCAAACTACTTTTCCACTGACGGTGGAGTTTTCCTGTATTGGCTTTTTCTACAGTTGGTTGTCATGATTTTTTTAATTGTTCACTTTTTGTGCCCAAAGCAATCAGTTTCCAGATTAGTCTTCCACACACGTCAAAGTCCGGATTTCTTAATGACTCCTTTTATTGAAGTGATTTGATCCATCTTAAGCAGACATAGTTGTCATGGTGATTTAGTTACTTGAAGTCCTTTTTATTAAGTGCACCTTCTGTGAGCCACAGGTTATGTAACAATCAGTGGATTTTCAGAGTAGACCTGTACCCAACATGAACAGAGAAATAAGTCTGCATACTGATGTTCCTTTCAGCCGGTCTGTGTATTTTTCTCTCTCGAATACAAACATGCTGCTCATAGGAGCATAAATCCAGATTTTCTTTGACTGACGTTGGCACACCACTGCATGCACGCACTTCTTCTGTGTAGGAAAGCAGTCCCTCAACCCCTTTGACTAAAAGGATTTGTGCCCCATTTTTGCGTCTCAGACAGGGTTACTTACCAAGCTTTGTTCCGACCGGCGTAATCTCATTGTAAGTCAGAATTAGGTGATGTAACGTGCAACAAATGCATTACAGCATCTTTCATAACATGGTGTTCTATGAGGAGAGTGAGTTTCATGTAATACTCATGGAGGTCTCTGGGCCAACAGCTCCCTTCTGTAATATACCTCCTATGGCTTAGTTTCTGATTATCTGAGATGTTTGTTATTAATCCCTGAGCCATACAAAATTAAAAAAAACATGCTATTGTCATATCATTGAAATATTGCAATGACTATCTCAACTGCAGTGAAGACATGTTTCATCATCATGATGTTCCCTACACTATCCATGAGCATCTTGGTCACTAAAATCTGCATCAGGTTTGGGCATCTAGAGCAACAAAATACCATCCAATTGGCTGAATATATTTCTGAGATGGAGAGCAAGATTTACCTACCAAAAGTTGCATCCAAGCAGTCTGTTAGGAGTGCGATTTTGCATATATTGATATTACAGGGTCAAATGAAATTTTATATATTTTATGCAGCTCAAAATAATCTGTATGCACACTGGTGTTTTCTATCAGTATGGACATAATTGTAATGAAGTCTAAAGTCCTCAAATTACTGGGCTTCTGACGATTTGTTTGACCAGAAGACAGACTTTTCAATAGTGGAATAAAATTTACATCAGCACAGAAAGAAAATCTTAGAAGAAGAGCCCAGTGCTTCCCAGAATGGAGTTAAAAGTAGATTATGTTAGCGACAACATGGACAATAACAAGACTGAAGCCATGTTGTTGGGATAGAAATGCATGAATTAACTTTTTTTGTTTCTTTAGAGAATATTTGTTGTCAATTAGCACTATACTAAACTGAATTAAATTGTAATAAGAAATGTTTTAATTTTTCTAGTAGCTGGATGGACTACCAGCTATCTGGGGTCTATATTTGCAACAAAACCAAACCCTGTTTTGTTAGCTGTTTGTTTATTTCTTGCAGGTTTTATTCTCATTGCAACATTCAATATTCGCATGTTTTCCTAATGTTACGCAGCTCTCGTTAAGTTGATATATTTGAAACATTTGGGTCAGAAGTGGTTCAAGCTGGAGAACAGACCCATCCTTGCTTGTCAAAACACTCTCAAGAGAACTTTCTAACTTGGAAGCAACTTTGAGTTTTAAAAGAACATTTGACCTATTCAAAGTTTCATACAGACACTCAGGTCTTGGTTAAAAAAGGTTCTGGCTGCAGTTTAAACATGCCAATGGAGCTTTAAGGCTACAGTTATTGAAATGTTTGCTCAGATTTCTGTCCAGGTTTGGCCCAATAGGTGTTATTTTAAATATTTTGTTCAATTAGAAAAAAGAAAATCAGATTTTTATAACTTTAGGTACATTATGATTTTGAATTAAGTGCCATACACAGTTAAATTTCACACAAACTGAATTTAGTAATGAAAAGGATCTTTGAATGTCTTTTATTGTAAAAATCGGTGAGTTTTGCCCCTGAAAGTGTAACACAAGTACCATTGAGAACTGATGAAACCAGCACTTTAACTAGAAATACGGCATTGAGGCCAATTAAGGTGCTTTGAGAGGAAGCGATCACTAGCAGAAGCACTTTTTTAATGACATACTTGATGTAATGATAGTTTTTAAAGTGGATGTTCATCAGATTTAGATTAGTGCTGTTCAGATATGCTGAATATGTTCTGAGATCATTTTCATAGTTTTTATATTTTTTCCTGTCCTAGGTGCTCTGTTAGGAGGAGATTTGGGGAACTCAAACGGAGCGTGCCCGAGTCCAGTTCGTAAGTGAATGTTTCTCACTTATATATTTAACAAGTCTTACAAATGAACATACACACTCCAACATACATACAACTGTCACCGTGTTTCTCTTTATCTTTTGAACCTTTTAAAAAGAAATTATATTTTTTAGTTGGACCTGTGAACAGATCAGTGCGGGCCAGTTCTGTATGGAAACTACCTCACAATCGCCTTCACAGACATATGCGCAAGCATGAAAGCACCTGTTGACTGGCGACAGCTGGGGGTCACAGCACAAGCCGCTTGTAAACAGCTAAAAGAACAGAAAGGGTTTCAGGTTATGAGACGGTCCATGATTAAAAGATCAAAAAGAGGAAAAGAAACCAATTAAGATTTCTTTTCGCAGCTAGTGTAGGTTTCCTCAGCTGGCCTGGTGTTGTTCCTCTGTTCAGAGTTGGTGCCTTAAATTTTTTTGTATATTCTGAAACTGTCTAAATCACTGACCTGGGCTGGAGTCAGACACCGGTCCCTGCTCAAATCCTTCTGAATGTGAGGTCAACATTTCATTCTGGGCAGTGGTTTTGTTTCAAACATGTAAGTCTCCTTTAGGTCTGTAGCTCCACCTAGATAAATCCACTTACCGCCAGTCGGTTGAAGTATTTCTGCAATTTGGATTTTTCTTTACTTACGGAAATATTATACCTGCATGTGATGGAGAGGCTGTGATTTGATGCTTCTTGAGGTAGTATGCCAAGACTGATCTCTCTGCTGAATGTATACAAAGCAACAGAGAGCAAGAGAAACAATCGGGTCAACCTGCTTTGTGTATGTAAAGTTAGTGAAACTGAGAATTGGAAAGTAACTTGAAAAGCAGAAGTGAAATAGTTATTTACATGTAATTTAAACTTTCCATCTAGTAGGGAAAGACAAATAAAAAGGAAAATGTACACATGATTTTCTAGGGGAATAAAAGTACTTACAGTGCTGTAAAAAAGTATTTGCCCCCAGACATATTTTGTTCAGTTTTACATTTTTTCTAAAGATTCAGGGAGAAAAAGATACACAACCAACCAGGCCTTGTGGGAAATAAAGCGTCATTCCCATTGTTAAATCAGGAGTTAACCACATTTTTTGGAAAGCTGAGGCACACCCAGGCCTGATTATTGCCAAACCTGTGGAATCATAATATCACTAAAACAGAACCTGTCTGACAACATGAAGTAGGCTTAAATATCTCAAAAAGCAACACAACGTGCTCAGACCTAAAGAAATACAAAACCAGATGAGAAACAAAGTCAGTGATACCTATCAGTCTTGAAATGTTTACTAAGCCATTTGTACGGCTTTGTGACTAGCAAACTCCAGTTAGTCATCATCCACAAATGGAGAAAACATGGAATGCTGGAGATCTTCACAGGAGTGGCCAGCCTTTCAAAATTACTCTAAGAACATATTGACAACTCATCCTGAACTATGAACATGTTACACATCTGAATGACCTATAGAAGTGGCCTACTCAAAGTCCGAAATTAAATTCAGTTGAGGTTAAAAAGGCTGTTTATGCTCAAGCCTACAGCAGTGTGGCAGAATTAAAACAAGACTGACCATCAGTAATTTGAAAGACAATTAATTACATAACATTAAAATGGTCTAATAAATCAACTTGAAGAACAAGAAGCAACTTTAAACAAAAATGCTGCCAGTTTCATAATATATCAGCCACGTTTGGCTCATAGTTTCCCTAAACTGATGACTGAACTTTCTAATGACGCTGAGAATGAAAACATTAATAATCTACACTTCCACTGCTTTCCCTCTTGATTTATCTGCTCTCCTTATCCCTCTGCCTACACCCCCACCCCCTTCATCCTGTCTCTCTCAGCTGTTCCCCCTCGTCTTCATTCTAGAATAATCTACCGCCCCGCCCCACTCCCCACCTCCCACCATCTAACAGTCCCTTGTCTTGGCACAGGACTCTCCTCAAAGGTGACTTTGACACTGGCCAGAGCTCTCCCCTTAAATCCCATTAGTTTGGACAGATACTGCCAGCTATATCCCATAGTAATAGATATGGTGCGAGGGCGCTCCTTTTTCTTTCTGTTTTTGCTTGACATCATTATTTTTCCCATGTTACAGTGAGTCAAAATAAATCAATACATTTAAATAAAATTGTTAGATCCCAGCGCCATGACTATCTTTTCTTAGGATAACAATGGATCTTGCTGACAGGATGAGATGGTACATTATACTGGGTTCACAACAATGAGGCAAAACAGGATTTTAGCAATATCTAAGAATTCCCATTTTTTTTGTTTTGTTTTTTGCAAATAGAGTAAAAATTACAAAAATCAGTTTTAGGCTGTGGTACTCTAGTCTAATATTTTTTAGCGGATATTATTTTCTCAGTTTGAACTATAATACTTAGCTGCACCAGCAGGTGGTGAAAATAGGAATTCATTAATGGAAGATGCTAATCATGGCTCAAGCTATAGCTAGGCTAGAGATTCTCCCAAGAAAGTTTCAATTACCATTTTCAGCTTAACTCTAAGTTTTTTGAAAATAAATGTAGGAGAAAGGGAGGCAGTTGTGAAATATCCAATAAAAACCTCTCAGCTGTTGTTTCTAGCACAGAAAGCGAGAATGGACATGCCTGAGCAAATTAGGCCTCATTGTGTTTAAAATCTCTGGTTATCCAGTGAACATGTGTACACCAGGATGTTTATTTATGTTATTTTATTTTTAATCTCCACTGTGTTTTTCCTTACCAGAAACTGACTTTGCAAATATTCGGGAGGTGCAAACGAAGCAGAAAGTCTTTGTTTTGCATAACATCCATGTTTGTGTGGACAGTGCCTTAAAGAATCAGTGACCTATACCAAGTAATTTAGCCACGTTTCACCTGGCTACATACTGTAGTTGATTTATGCTTTTCAAATTATGATGTGGTTTTATTGCCAGAAAAGCCTTGAAAACACTCGTTTGTTGTGTTTTCACATTTAAGTTGAAGGTTTCATAAACCTCAAGGAGTGTTTTAAAGAATCTCTGTTTTGTGTAGAACTATCCATTTAAAGTTTGGATCACTCTAAATATTTGAGATTTTGAACTTCCAATCCAGGCAGCTAACAGCCAGCTGGTCAATGTTCTCACAGTGTTTAGAAATCATTTGTATCTTCTCTGCCACTCATTTGCAGCCAAGACTTGTCAGCTAACCCAACTAGCAGTTTTCATTAGCGGACTCTGTCAGCGCATGAGAACTATCCATCTATTGTCTGTACCTCCAGGGGGGGTTGACACACAGGTCAAGCATGCACACACACTCATACCAAAGGTGACTCATACCTAGAGTGACCAAATAACTTTACAGTCATATTTTTGGAAGATTTGGATTGGATTTTATCTAAAGGCATCCTGCTTCTGTGTTTTTATCTATGATCTCTCTAGTTTGCTATAATGGTGTTACAACTTTGTTGTGTGTCAACATCTCAGAAGTTATCTGAGATTTTGAAGTTATCTGAGAGTAACCTGATCCATCTAGGTGGCTGGTCACTCTCTTCGTCCAATCATCAGATCTCCATTTCTTTCCCAGTTTTCTTCAGTCTTGTAGTTTATTTCTCTTCCTACACTTCACTTTTTTCCTTCACTTTTTCCCCCATTTTTGAATCCTTCATTTTACCTTTTTGCACAGTGTATTTTTGTCCTCTTTGATGCTTTTTCCTTCATTATTTATGCCATCCCTCTCTTCCCTGTCATGTCCTTTCTTCAGTCATGTCTATTTCTCAACCTTTTTCTCCTGTTTTTGCTTTCTTTCACTCCATCTTCACCCCACTTCTCATCCCTTTTTACCTTCTCTATCTCCCGTTCTCTTGGATGTGCCGCTCTCAGCTGCTTTCCAGGGAGCAACAGCTCAGGCACCATTGACGTCACGCAGCATTCCACACATTCCCACGCCCGGCCTCGCGTAATAGGAGATGTGACACACATGCACTCACACACAAAGGGTACCGACACATCTGCACTCATATTCTGAGAAGAATACATGTCAGGGATACAAGGAAATACATCCACACAAGCAATTTAGATGAATGAAAGCCACAAACATTTAAAAGTGTTTCTGGGACTCACTCATCGGGACACAGCTGCACACATTTAGACACATACACATCATAAATCAGTCAGTTCATAATGCAGCATGGACCTCTGTATATGTCTAATCAAGTAAGAAACTCAACAGTGTCTGCTCACATTACTGTATGAAACAAATCTGAGGACTTTGGTTTTCTCTATTGGAAATGGAGGAAAATTAAAAAAGAAGGAGATATGCATAACTTGCCACATGGGTCATTAGCCCAGTTTGAACCAGGGATATTGAAATAATGTGGCATGTGTTGGAACCATTGGGTACCACAGACACCACTACTGCCATCTGCTAGTGCAGATGCTCGTCTATATTGTTCCATTGGTCCACGAAGTGAGGTGAAGTGAATTAAATTGTAGCAGCAAGGTTCTTAAAGCTAATACATTTAGCTATTGGGCTACATTGAACATGTACAATATGCAAACTGTTATCGTATTGAAATATAATCAGGCTCTGCGTATATCTAATGCACATTCAGGTTGCGTGAGTCTAAGTCAAAATGAAACAGTGAACCTTGCTTTATGTTTCCAGGAAAGGAAAATCTTCTGTACAGAAAATGACCATATTAAATATTAAAACATACGTTTTTTTTGCCAGTGTCTTTCCCTTAATCAGAAATCCAGATGTATTTCAAACAAGCTAAAGTTGCTACATGACCTTCTGTATAAAACCCACAAACTTTGTTTCCCTGTCGAAAATAACTGGTTAAATACAATTATTTTATATGCAACAACTTCCTCACACAAGTCTGACACATTTTTAAAACACCAAAGGCTGAATCTCAGTTGTTTTCTCCTCAACTATATTTAAGCTTCTTGTGAAAGGATGCATAATTTAACGGAGCACATCAAATGCCTGGTGCCATCTTCATTCACACAACTTTGGTTAGTCTGTATACCCTGAGCCACACTGATAAAGGGGGCCAAATTTACATCAAGAATTTCTGAATTAAGGTGAAAGTGTAAATTTCCCCTAACCCCTCTCAGATTTTTGTTTTATTTTCATTTTTTGTCAAAACTCACTAATATTAGAAATATAGCTGTTTTTAACACCCATAACTGAATATAAATTGAAGATTATGACACTTGCGGAGTAACTTTGCTTGGAATGTTTCCACAATTGTCAATAATGCACCCTTGTGGCTTCTATAAGATTTAAGATAGAAAGTAGTAGCCAAAAGATGCACCTGATTGACTGCTCATCATCAGTTTGAACTATTCTAAAAGCAGAAGATTTGTCAGCTTGCTGCTCCTGGAGCATGCAGGTACTTTTTAACACAATTCCAGTGAAGAAATCAGAATGACCTTAAAAAAGCATTTGTTGAAGCCATCAGTCTGGGAAGGGTTATAAGACAGCAATATCCACAGCAAATTCATCTGAAGGTCAAACTGTGTGATGTTCAGACTAATGGAAAAACACAGTTTGAACTCCACCTCAAACACTGCATTCCTGCGTTAGCTTTTTCAATGCTGAACTTCATGCCAGGATATTTGGAAAAAGACTTCATGAGTATGGCTTGATTGGATGGGTTATCAGGAAAAAATGCTGTTCTCTCATGGAAGAATAAGCTGCCAGTACTTAAGGAAAAGTCCCGGCAGAATATAATTATCCCAAACCAAAGCAGTCTGGGACTCAGAAACAAATGTCTACAAACCTCAACAAATAGAAACAATGTTGTCAAGAAGTCTGGGCCAAAATTCCTCCAGAGCAATGTGAGGGACTGATACACAATATGGTTGAGATTTATTGTTCAGCTCATGCTGTCACACTGTCTCTGCATTTAAAGGCATAGGAACGCACTCCCATGACAAACTACCTACTTCTCTGATAACCTCCACTTTTTTACTCCAACCCTTACCTATTACAGATTAGTCATTCACTGAGCTAGACTTTTAGGCATTGTGGTTATTATAAAGCATATCCACATCAGAACAGAAAGGCAGCTGATATAGTTTAAATAGAAAGATGCAGGTCTGCAGATTGTTTTCTGTAAGTGGACTCAGTACTAGCCTGGGTGAACCTGTATGAGAGATGTTAGCTTCACCTACATGTAGGTAGACTTACATGTGTGTTCAGTGTGTACATGTGTATCTAACTCTCATAACTCCTGGGTGACCACCAAGCCACCACTTCTCCCACAAACATGAACACAACGCAGCCGAGAGCAGATTTCCACCAGTCATTGATGTCGACATGCGCTCAGAGCACAATATGCAACACTGAAAGTTGTAGGAACAGAGGCCCATATATGGGTGAACCATGGACTGACAGGACACAGGTGATTTCTTAGTTCAGATGGCTGCTGGGATACACATTCCTCTTTTTACCACATTGTGTGATTCCCTACATTTTCTTCCATTACAGTGTCCTTGCAGCATCCTCTGTTTCTACGCCTTTTCTGTCTCTTCAGGATGTTTTTCTTTCTTCCAGTTCTGCTTTTCTTGCGTCCCTGCGTTTTTTTATTTAGCAAACCATGCCTGTTTCAGTTTCCCACACTCCCCTCTCATTCTTTTTCCTTTTCCTCTTTTTTCCAATTTCTCATCATTTAAACCTCCTGATTTGATTTCCCTATATTCTCATACTTTAATCGTCCACATTCTGTGCATGTTTTCCATTTAAAGACTTTTTTCGTCTTGCTTTCTTAAATCTATTAATAACTTTTTCTTTTTCCTTGTATTTCTGTCTGCCTATCTTACTTCCAGTATGCCTGTCCTTTACCTCTTGTTCTGTCTCCCCTGCTTTGCTCCCATTCCTAAAAGTCTTTCAATAAATGCCTGCCCTCCTCAGTTATTCTCTCTCTTCTGTTGCTTCCATTCTTTTTACTTCTGTGATATCACTTCCAGTCCAATCTGGTCTTTCTCTCCACTTCCTCTTATTTTGTTTGTTATGTGGTGCTTTAAATTTTTCCTTTTTTCAAAGTCAAGCGGAGCTGTTGCTCTTGTACTGTTTTTTTATTTATTTCATGAATGGTTTGAGAGCAAATTACTAATGCCGTCTTCTACATTCTCCATCCACCTCCAAAATGTTATGGGGGACAAGTTTGCAAAATGGTCCATCAAAAATAAACCAGTAGAAAAAACTGATTTTTACACTCCACTTACTTACTTGCATATTTCAACCCCATTCTGGCCACTTAGCTAGGTACACCTTGTTAGTCCTTGGTTGGACCCCATTTTGCCTTCCGAACCGCCTTAATTCTTCTTGATACAGATTCAACAAAGTACCAAAATCATTTCTCAGATATTTTGGTCCATATTGACATTATAGCCTTACACAGCTGTTCCTGATGCATGGGCTGCAGATCCATAATATAAATCTAACATTCCAACATATCCGTCGTCGTCGTCTTCCGCTTATCCGGGACTGGGTCGCAGGGGCAGCAGACTCAGCAGACTCAGCAGAGACACCCAGACGTCCCTCCCCCCAGATCCCCAGACGCCTCTTCCAGCTCCTCCGGGGGGAGCCCAAGGCGTTCCCAGGTCAGCCGAGAATCCCTCCAGCGTGTCCTGGGCCGTCCCCTGGGCCTCCTCCCGATGGGACGTGCCTGGAACACCTCCCGAGGAAGGCGTCCAGGAGGCATCCGGTATAGATGCCCGAGCCACCTCAACTGGCTCCTCTCGATGTGGAGGAGCAGCGGCTCTACTCTGAGCCCCTCCCGGATGGCCGAGCTCCTCACCCTATCTCTAAGGGAGAGATGGAGGAAGCTCATTTCAGCCGCTTGTATCCGGGATCTCGTTCTTTCAGTCATGACCCAAAGTTCATGGCCATAGGTGAGGGTAGGAATGTAGACCGACCTGTAAATCAAGAGCTTCGCTTTTCGGCTCAGCTCTCTCTTTACCACAATGGACCCGCACAGTGCCCCCATTACTGCGGCAGCCGCACTGATCTGTCTGTCGATCTCCCGCTTCATTCTTCCCTCACTCGTGAACAAGACCCCAAGATACTTGAACTCCTCCATTTGAGCCAGGAAATTCCCTCCAACCTGAAGAGGACAAGCCACCCTTTTCCGGTCGAGAACCGTGGCTTCGGACTTGGAGGAGCTGATCTTCATCCCAGCTGCTTCACACTCGGCTGCGAACCGCCCCAGCGCATGCTGTAGTTTGGCTAGAGGGGGCCAGCAGGACCACGTCATCTGCAAAAAGAAGAGACGAAATCCACTGGTCCCCAAACCAGACCCCCTCCGGCCCTTGGCTGCGTCTAGAAATCCTGTCCATAAAAGTTATGAACAGGACCGGTGGCAAAGGGTAGACCTGCCGGAGTCCAACATGCAACGGGGACAGGTCCGACTTAGTGCCGGCAATGCGGACCAAACTCCTGCTCCGCTTGTACAGGGACCGGATGGCCCCCAATTCCATACTCCTGGAGCACCCCCCACAGGGCATCATGAGGGACACAGTCTAATGCTTTCTCTATGTCCACAAAACACATGTGGACCGGTTGAGGGACGAAAACCACACTGCTTCTCCTGACGCCGAGGTTCGACTATCAGCCGGACTCTCCTCTCCAATACCCTGGCGTAGGCCTTACCAGGGAGGGTGAGGAGTGTGATCCCCCTGTAGTTGGAACACACCCTCCTGTCACCCTTCTTATGAAGGGGGACCACCACCCCAGTCTGCCAGTCCAAAGGCACTGTCCCCGACCGCCACGCAATGTTGAAGAGGCGTGTCAACCATGACAGCCCCACAACATCCAGAGATTTGAGGTACTCAGGGCGGATCTCATCCACCCCCAAAGCCATGCCACCGCGGAGCTTTTTAACCACTTCGGTGACTTCTGCCTGGGTGATGAAAGAGTCCAACCCCGAGTCCCCAGACTCTGTTTCCACCAGGGAATGCGTGATGGCAGGATTGAGGATATCCTCGAAGTACTCCTTCCACCGCCCGATAATGTCCTCAGTCAAGGTCAGCAGTCTCCCACCCCCACTATAAACAGTGTTGGCGAAGCACTGCTTCCCCCTCCTGAGGCGCCGGACGGTTTGCCAGAATCGCTTTGAGGCCAACCGGTAGTCCTTCTCCATGGCCTCACCGAACTCCTCCCAGGCCCGAGTTTTTGCCTCAGCCACAGCCCGGGCTGCGGCACGCTTGGCCTCACGGTACCCGTCAGCCGCCTCAGGAGTCCCACAAGCCAGCCACAGCCGATAGGACTCATTCTTCAGCTTGACAGCATCCCTTACTGCCGGTGTCCACCACCGGGTTCTGGGATTGGTGCCGCGACAGGCACCACAGACCTTACGGCCGCAACTACGGGCAGCAGCATCGACAATAGAACATGATCCACTCGGACTCTATGTCTCCAAAATCCCCCGGAATCTGGTCAAAGCTCTCCCGGAGGTTGGAGTTGAATACATCCCTGGCCGAGGGCTCTGCCAGACGTTCCCAGCAGACCCTCACTATGCGCTTGGGCTTGCCAAGTCTGTCCGGCTTTCTCCTCCTCCAGCAGATCCAACTCACCATCAGGTGGTGGACAGCTCAGCCCCTCTCTTCAACCAAGTGTCCAAAACATGCGGCCGAAGTTCTGATGATACGACAACAAAGTCGATCATTGACCTCCTGCCTAGGGTGTCCTGGTCCCAAGTGCACTGATGGACACCCTAATGTTTGAACATGGTGTTCCTTATGGACAATCCGTGACTAGCATAGAAGTCCAATAACAAAGTACCACTCGGATCGGGGAGGCCATTCCTCCCAATCACGCCTCTCCAGGTGTCACTGTTGTTTCCCACGTGGGCGTTGAAGTCCCCCAGCAGAATAATGGAGTCCCCAGGAGGGGCACTATCCAGCACCCCCGATAGGGACACCAAGAAAGCCCGGTACTACCGCTCGGCCCGTAGGCCGAAACGACAGTCAGAGACCTGTCCCCAACCCGAAGGCACAGGGATGCGACCCTCTCATCCACTGGGGTAAACCCCAACATGAGACGGCTGAGCTGGGGGGCAACAAGCAAACCCACCCCAGCCCGCCGCCTCTCCCCGTGGGCCACTCCAGAGTAGAAGAGAGTCCAGCCCCTCTCGAGGAGATGGGTTCCAGAGCCCACGCTGTGCGTGCAGGTGAGCCTGACTATTTATAGTCGATATCTCTCGACCTCCCGCACAAGCTCAGGCTCCATTTCCCTCCAGCGAGGTGACATTCCACGTCCCTAGAGCCAGCCTAAGCATCCGGGGATCGGGCCGCTGAGTTCTCCACCTTCGTCCGCCACCCAATCCTCCTTGCACCGGTCCCTCACGGTTCCCCCTGCAGGTGGTGGGCCCACTGGGTCATATCCTTAATACTTAAATACTTTAATACAGTTATTAATACCTTAATAACTGTGAAAGCTGTTGGAATAGAATGCCATGTTATTGTCCTGTTGAACAAACCAGTTCAAGATAATTTGAGCTTTGTGACATGGTGTGTTATCTTAATGGAGATATCAAATGACGGGTGTACTGTGGTCATATAAAGGGGGCCCAATATGTGCCAAAAAACATACCCCATATCATTACACCACCAGCAGCAGATTGAACTATTGATACAAGGAATGAAGGATCCATGCTTTTAGATTGTTTACACCAAATTGTGACCCCTACCATCTGAATGTTTCAGCTGAAGTCGCGAATCATCATACCAGGCGACCTTTTTCCAATCCAGTACTGTCCCATTTTGGTGAGCGTGTGGGAGCTGACAGTCGTGGAACCCAGTGTGGCCCCATCTGCTTTAAGGTTCAACTTGCATTCAGAGTTCCACTTACCATGGTTGTAACAAGTGGCTATTGTAACAAATTTTTCGCCTTTCCATCTTCTCAAACCAGTCTGCCCATTCTCCTGTGACACCATACATTAACAAGGTATTTTCTATCAGCGCGTCAGATTGTTGTGCATGAAAATCTCAACAGATCAGCAGTTTTCAAACACTCAGATCACCCCTGTTTTACACCAACAACCCTGCCACATTCAGTGACTTGAATCCAACTTGTACCCCATTCTCATGCTTAGTTTGGACTTTACTAGGTTGCCATGTCATTGGCTGGTGTAGCATATTTACCTCAAATAAACTCAGAGCCAGTGTGGCTTATCTATACCATAAATATATGTTCAACATATTTGAAGGATCATACTGGAAGCACTTTGCTGCCATCAAGTTATGCCAGACTATGCCTAATTTACCTAGTTTTATATTAAATACATTAAATTCAGCTGAATTAACAGTTAAACAGAAATAATGTTTTTATTTTTATTTTAATAATTCAAGGCAGTAAAGGGTTTCAATTTAATAGGTACTTAAAAAAGTGGTAGATGAAAGTAGATGTAGACACTAACAATTAGGGTTTTTGATTTTTCTATTTCTCTATTTCTATTTCTATTTTTTCTATTTCGCCTGCCTGGAGTCCCCAGAAAAGAGCCAGCCTTCTTTATTAGCTTGTTTTTTTATCCATCCATACATCCATCCATTTCTCTCCCCAGCGATATTGTCCAGGTTATTCTAGTGCTTATATAGTCAATATATAGTGCCTTATATGTAAATTTTGTTCATGAACACCACTAACAGGACTGAGAAAACAAGCTTGACTTATTAGAGTATATTTTGTTTAAATCACGATGCCACCCTCTAATATATTGCAAATACGTTAAACTGATATTGAATTCACTCAGTTTTTACTTTTGCTTTTATGTTACACACCCATCCTCTATGTCTTTTTATTTGTTTTATCTGTAGCTACTTGAAAACTAAAGGCCTCTTGTGTCATATCACCACATGTTTAAACGTCCTCCTCCTATTTTCCTCATTCTTTCTCTCCTTCTGTGTTTCCCCTCTCACCCACCTCCCTTCCTTTTCTGCCATTCTCCCCTCGCTCCAAGCTCACATCACAGATATCAGACTTGTTGTTGTTGTCAGGGTGCGTTGCTGGGCTCTGTGTGTGTAACTGAGATGAAGCAGAGTCACATGCCACTGTCGTCTGGAGGCAGCGTCATGGAGAAGTGCTATCTGCTATCACACACACACACACTCCACCCATCAGATGGGACTACTGTTTGTGTGTGTGTGGGGGTGGGGGTGTGTGCGTGTGTGTCACGGTGTGGGAAAGTCCCTGCCGTCCCTCTTTAATACACTGTGATTCAGTCTCCATACCAATAGACTTGTCTTTTAACCCCAGCACCAAAGACAGGAAGGAGACTGCTGGCAGCTTGTTGTCATGACACTCCGCCAACCTATCTTGCTTCATCCTTCACTTTCCAATATCCTATTTTGCATTAAACAAGTTACTCATAATAGTACATTAAACAGTATATGAAGACAGGTACCATGTCAAAAATATGGTTTTGGTGTAAAATATACAGAAATGTAAAAAAAGTAGGAAAATAAAACCAAAGCAAAAACATAATGAAGCACAAAAAGTGTAAATACAGGGTTTTTTTGCTGCAACCTTAGCATGCTGTTTGTCAGGTCTTATTTATCCTAAGAGTAACACTTGTATTGCTTTGAAAGGGATAGGAATGTGACAGTTGTGCCATTTCAAAGGCAGGTGTGTTCACCGGTACAGTCTGCAATGTGGCATGTCATGTTGCTGGAATGCCCCTTGTAAACAGGAAGCAAGTAGATGCTCTGTTTACAGCAAAAAAGGCTATTCCTATTTTAATATTTCATATCTTATGCTCTCCTCATGAAAAGACCCAATAGAGAGACTTTGACAAGACTCTCTACACATACTGTAACTAATTAAAGATTTTCATCAACAGGGAAGCAAATTATCTCAGCGGCAAATTGTGCTTTAAATGCCAACCTGGTGTTAATCTGACAATTTAATTAGGTTTTCAAAAGTTTTTTGAAGTTATATGAACTACAAAATAGTAAAAACCAGGGTCTAGACTTCCCAGTATGTCCAGATACAAAAAAAATCTATTCATAACCTCAAAACTAAAAAGACTCAAAAAACAGTTTTAATTTTAAAACCGCTACAATTATCCTTCATACCATTCCAACAGTTTAAATGTAAAGATTCATTAGGATTTTCCACCTTGGAACAGACAGAAGCAGTTCACTGTAAAAGACCCCCCCCGACAAACGGCGCCTGAACCGGGCTCTCCTAGAAGACGTTAGGAGGAAGGTTCAGAGCACCAGGAAGTCTCTGACTCTTAGGCCAGACATGGTCCAGTTTTAAAAGGGATATTTCCCCATTATTGACACTCATAATAGGTCAGAACAGTTCTAAGGACTTACCTCCACCCAGGAAGAAACATTTTATTTTATGTTAGGAACATATGGGCTGAACAGCATCGAGTGCATTCATTAATTTCAGTCTGTTTTCAAGCTTTTCTTTACTTTTCTATACTTTACTTTCTTTTATAATGTCACAACAATGTACTTTTATGTGTTTTTTGTCACTGCAGTGTCCTTGTTTCATCCTGTAAAGCGCTTTGAATTGTTTTGTTGCTGAAATGTAGATAAATGTTTAAATGAAATGACAGTAATGCCTGTCCTCACCTGCCGGCTTAAAGAAGACAACTACGCTTTTCCATTGCCTACAAGAAAGATGAATTTGGCTGTTTGGAAATATTTCCAGATGCAAAAATCACAGACAATAATTGTAATAAATCTAAAGGAGTGCCACTCATCACTAGTTTGAAGTTAACACTGCTTTAAGCTTCACTTATCAATCTATAAGCTATATGTTTAAGAAGCAGTCGACTTCTAGCTACACCTAAACCAGTAGCCTGATTAATTGAACACTGTTCGCTAATATCAAATCATTAGACCAAAAATGTGTGAGGCTACGGGATCAAAATAACAAAATGTAATATCTGACAACCAAAATAGTGTTTTGACATTTCACCTATGACAAGAACAAGTTCACTAGTTCACCTAGGTAAAAATGGATTAATTCATGTTCACAGTTCAGCACTTAATCATTATGAACCATGTTCAACAAAACAAAGTTGATGTGCAAAAAAATACCAAAAAATTCAGTTTTGTCTATTAGTTTTAAACGTTGGGGAATTTGTCTTTGGTTTACATTAGCTTTAAAGCAACGTAAAAAACCTTATAGTCAAATGAATACAAGAGGCATAGCTTATCAACGAGTCTTCTCAAGACTGAGTGTGTGTGCAGTCACCAAACACTCTCCTTGGAGAAGAAATGTTGTGGCTCTTATCTGCATCCACGACCAGACATTTGCCCTTTGATAAATTCGCTGTACTTGTTTTATTTACTCCTGAATAGAATGCAGATTAAGGATGTCAGTACAGGAGCTGCGCCCACCTCAGGTTCGTCCTTCAAAAAACAGCGTCGCTCAGTTTAAAGGTTTTCACAGAACTGAATGCCAGTTTATGAGTGTGATCAAATAACCTGCTGCTGATCAGTAGGTTGTTGTTAGCTACAGTAGGCATAATTGTCACCTGTTTGTTTAAAATAAAAGTAGTTAGAATATGGTATTAATTTGTCTTTTGGACATAGTGAGTCTTTTGGACTTGTTTTCAATGTTATCATTATAACATTGAAAACGTTATAAAAACATTATAAAAATCTTTACTTGCCTATGCCTAGTTGACAGGTTTTACTTAAAAAGTGGCTTTCACTGAAAACGTACATTTTAATCCAAATTATGTGACCTAAAACATCAAATTTAAGCAAGAAATGCTCTGGATTATTAAATTATTTGCTAGGTTTTAAATTTTAAATAGCAGATTTTAATTTGCAATTGTAGTTCAGAAATGAACAATAACATAATTTAACCTCTACAAGTATTTTATGCAATGCATTTAAAGCACCTTCTCACTGGTAAAACTTTCATAAATGATTCTGTTCTGCTGTTTCAGAGAAGATATTTCTTCCAGGGTTTTAATGACCATGAAACTGACTTGTTAAAGAGGATATTTTCTTACCGTGGAAGATGGAAAGAGCCCAGAGACAATTATGTGTTTTTGTTTACACCAAGCTGAGATGAGTGAAACAAAAGAGAAGAGAGGGAGAGATACTGAGAGCAGAAATAAAATCGTTCTGGAGAGAGCGTGGCATGATTTTGATGTGAAGGAGCTGTAGAAAATCAGAGCGCTGCCAAAAAAACATTGTTTGAGCTGCAGAAATGATGAGGAGCATGTGGTGCCACAAAAGGGTTCCAACGTGCTAATGAGAACAGGCAAACACACCACCGTCAGACAAGATACCCTTCACAGGTAGAGGGAGAGACACTGAAAACATCAGAACAGACCGAAACAAAACTTCCTCCCACCCTCCCTCTTCACTAAACCTTACTGTTATTTTTTTGTGTTTCTCTCTCCAGCTAATGGCTACATCAGTGCCAGGGCCTCCCCGGGCCTCCTGTCCGTATCCAATGGCAACAGCCTGGGAAAAGTAGTTCCGGCAAAGTCTCCACCTCCACCGAGCCCTCAGATGGTCAACAGCCGGAAGCCGGACCTGAGGGTCATCACTTCACAGAGTGGAAAGAGCCTTATGCAGCTGGTGAGGAGAAAGGGGCTCAGTCTGAACACTTTTCTAAAATACTAGTTTTATGATACCAGAGGAATATTCCGGCATTTCAGTTGGTAAAAAGTGAAATTGAAAAAATCAAATATAACATGTTTTTCTTAGGGATGTCCTGATCAGCATTTTTTGTCCCTGATACCAATCAAAGTTATTTAAGAACAGGCATCAGCCCGCTTCGAATCCCCTCTGATACCTCATTAAATTGAATTAAATCATAGCCATTTACATGACTGAGAACTCAGTTGCTTGAAAGTGCACTAAAATAATGCATTTAACTAGTATTACTCCTAACTCACTCATCAGTGATGTTCTGTACGATGCGGTCTTTCTTTTTTATACTTGTTTTATTTGACAGTGACATATATTTTGTCCCAGGGCAGCCTTCTGCTTCAACGTGGAGTAATTCTGCTGAAAAAGCTGTAATATTCTACCAAACATGTCACCTAAGACTTTCAGTAATTTTTGTTTCTAAAGATACATCTGATTCAACTCATACAGCTTCAGTGTTCAATAAATTCATGTCTTGCCCATGCTGTGTTCAGCTTAGTGTTGGGGATTACGCCCAAAAAGTAGGAGGATATTTAAATCATGGAAGACAGAAATCTCATAACTGTATGTGAACAAATGTTTCACACATATCAACAGATTATGTAAACTTGCCTGTCATGTAACCTCTCTGTGAATGAACAGGGCCTGTTGCAGAGGGACCACTCTGCTGCCCAGCATAGCAGGAGAAAGGAAAAGGCATCTCTTCATGTGCTTTGTGAAAACAATTGGACTGGACTGTTACAGTTATAATAACTTAGGAGAAACTCAGTGCTTTACAGAGGAGAGATGAGGAGCATCAGCAGGAACAGGAAGGCTAACTTTTACAGTGAACAGTGCTATTTTTTAACCTTCTGAGCTTCCAACATCTAGGTGCCCTGCAGCACATTTAGTGAAAAAGGTTGGTGTTTTACAATCTAGAAACTACAGATTGATGCTAACTGTGGTAACCAAGCTAATTACTAATAATGTTATAAACTGTTTCAAAAAGTAAGGCCGTCTCAGGTGATGAAAAAATAATGAGCATTCACTGTAGAAATGCTTGTTAAATTACAGTGTTAGTGGTTTAGCTGCTGAATGTTGTGGCTTTTTGGACCACTTTACAAACGTTTTCCACTCCAAACAGCAGAAGACTTTTTAAACACATTCTGGAGTACATCGTACCCCCCCATCCTCTCTGACCTCTGTGCCTCAGGGTTGAATAGATGTGAACATTGGGACAGTGGATGATTCTGATGTTAATTAATGGAGCTGCACCAGATACAGAACTGCAGTCGTACAGTGCAAGATCTGCATGTACAACATGGCAATCACAAAGCGCTTTTTGGATCCAATATTTGGATATTTTATTTTAAGTCATGCATTCACACTCTGCATATCAACCATATATTTGGCCAGTTGGATGGAGTCTGACTGCCCTTTAAGTTTAAACTGACATACAAGCTCACAGAGTGAGATGGGAACATCGTGTCGTGGTAAAGGAGGAAAATACAAAATATCAGCTTTACTGTGAAAAGAAATATTTTGCTAATATAGCCCTAAAACCCCTACTTAGGAATCAGTCTTGTGTATGTAAATACTGCTGAAGACCTAGACAACAACTGCAGTAATCAACTTATACAACAATAGGACCAAAACCAAATATTATTTCTTAAAAAGCTTTGTGGACATGTTGGTAAATTCAGGTATTGGAATCAGACCTGAACTCATAAATCCTGGGCCAGAACATCTGTAATTAATATCTAGTGTTTCAGCAACCCTGTGTGCTGCTTTCGGAGTTTATGATCGTATATACTGTATGTGCAGTGGGCTAAAAAAGCTCACCTTACACAGAAAGCCAGGAAACCAAAACACTTTGTCTTTCAATCTTACTGCGAACGTTATTGTAAAAAATGATCAGGAAGAGCAAGAAGAAAATGCACAGATTGTATCGCAGTTTGCTAGCCGGCTTCACAAAAAGCGGCCACCGTCTTCCTGGGGATCGGCTGACACAGTCACTGGCAGTAGATGTGCAATAGATGTTGGTAGATGAGTTTAATTAGAGACTCGCGATACAGATCAATTAAACATACGGTGACCGGGACCCCAATCTGATCCTGGGTATCGGATGAGGACATTCCTACTTTTCATAAGGCAAACATTAGAATTAAATGATGAAACTTGTAGAAATATAAACATTTTCTCGTCATTTCAACTTAGAATCACAAACTGCGGCTCAAGAAGACAAAATGATGAGTTAGAGGTTTAGTCTTGTGACCTAGTCAGCCTTGAATGAGCTTTAACAGGATGTGTCTGGTATCCATCATCATTTCAGATTAATTCATCTTTATTGTGAGACTCTGAAGACATTCCTCTCACAGATATCTGAAGCAACATGTTGGTCCTCTTTTCCCATGACAGCAGGACTTATTCTTGTTGTTCTTTCTTGGCTAGGACACATTTTTTGCTAATCTAATTAAATAGGTTGCACACTAGCTTTTGTGACGGTGTTTTAACCTTTATTGTGCTAATAATATGCACACCTTCTCTTAAACTGTTTACATTCATCAAGCTGAAACGGGTGGAGCAGGTTTATCATGATTTGAAAACAGAGAAGAAGAACATGTTTTTGGCCTGTGATGTAAACAGAGAATACAAGATTCTTTGTCATGATTTCCTTTGATTATAGGAATTATGATTTTTTTTCCACTGTGAAAAGATTTATTAATACAGTTTTGTAGAATTACGTTTTTATGATCGGTCGATGCTTTAAGAACGAAAGCTGCATGTTCTCATCAGTTTCTCTAAATGTACTTTTAGATTACAGGATGTTGTACATTTGAGATTTCTTCACTCAGACTCCATTAAACACAAAATGATTTTTGTTGAATTTTCTGGAAGTACAATTTGTTCAAGTCAATCTGGCATGAGAAGTGAAACTCACAGTGTTCACAGACTAAGTTATGCTGACTGCTAGGGATGTTTCAAAATATTTAATGTCTCTTCAATCCAAAATACGGATCTCATCATTCCTGCTCAGATTTCCTCAGATTTGCATAGCAGCAATTTTTGGAAAAACAGAGACCCTGTTTTCATGCAGAGTTGTTTACGTCACGAATAGTTCACAGGAACTTAACGTCCTCTGTTTCTTTCACTCCCCCCGTCTCCACCGGCCGTGCAGACAGAGGAAGAGCTGGAGTTGGTGAGTGAGGTGAATAGACTTTAAGAGTTTCAGCCTCGTGGATGTGGTGTCAAACTCTGTGTGATCTCACCAAGCATGAGTGTGAGACCATCAACAGATGCATCCCGTCAGGGTTAACCCAGCTATAAAGGCAGATATTGGAAAGGCGCTGAAGCATCAGAGCAACACACTAACAGATGGATTATCACCTGGTTGCTTTTGTTCATAGAAAGGCTTTATATGTAAGACTTGGTTGTTGTTTTTTGTACGTGCAAAACTCTTATCTGGTTCATCCTTCTGGTGGAGTTAGATACTGGAATCAAGATGCTAAAATATGGACTAGAATTGGCCGTTTAATTTCAAAAATTAAACTTCAAACATAAATAGACTGAATTTAATTTGTGTAGAAAAATACAAACATCAGAAAACGACAAATATTTACTGACAAAAGTCTGTTGCCACCTCTGATATTCTCTAGATTGTCCAGAGCTAGATTGTTCCATATTTCTCTCCCCAGAGGTTTTCTATGGGTTTTAGGTCTGGGGACTGTAATGGTCATGCAAGAAGGTGAATTCAATGTCTGGGGAACTATTTCTATGTTGATTTGGCCAAATCATTTGGAACATTATCCTTCTGAAAGACTCAATAAGGACCCATTTTTAGTTTTCTGACAGACACCACTAGATGTTTATCGTAAGTGTTCATGATTCCATTCAATCTAACAGCATTCCCGGGCCCATGACATTGTTACCATGTGAATATTGGAAAGAGGATCTGCTTAAATGAAACCTAAATGTGTTAGTCGCCCCAAACATTGCTTTAATTTATTAGTGATGTTTTCAAATTTTGTAATTCATTTCAGAGGGGCAAAAGGAGTACTGACATAGCATTTTATTTTATTCAGATCAATAAATTGTATGTTTTGGCAAAATCCTTAATTGGAAAACAAGCCTCCATTTTTTTGATAGGTGTTAGAAATTATCACAAGTCATTGTTCTTTTCCAGCAAATTTGTTCAGAAATCCCAAATGAATATTTCTGCTGCAGTAGAGCCCAGGCAGGTTTGTGCAACACAATGACTATATGGGAGGAAACATTAAGGGAACTGGAGCAACCAGCTGACTCTCTGCTGTGCATGAAAGCTGCTCAGCATGTGCATGTTTGGTTTCATCTGAGTGCCTCAACTCCAAGGATCAGAGAGAGGAAGCTCCCAAAGTCTCCAACCTGGGGCACAGATGGACATGTTAGCCTCAGATACTCTGACCACATTCAGTCCTGCACGCAGACAAGCATGCACATTTCTTTGCATAAAGATACGAACCTCAGAACCAACACACACATCACATTGTGTATTTATTCCTGGTATACATGTCACAGTCTTTTATTATAAAAAAAAATCACATTCTCTCACACACTTTTACACACACTCATCCCCACTCATCTCTTACTCCTGTCAGCCTTGTTAGTGCATGCTTTCCTATCAGCATGATTCTCCTGCACGACACTACCTCTCTTAACACCTTCCACCCTGACTACATAACGCCAGCGCCGGGTACTGGCGACAAGCGTTGCCGTGCCAACGCCACCTCAAGATGCGCGAATTTTCTCATCTCACACAACGATGTTAAATTGTCGCAGGAAAGTTAAACACCTCAGGGAGAAGGGAGTTGGCAGGATTTTCTTGCAGAGAGTGAGATGTCTCAGGACGTGGCATGATCTCAAGCACATCTGCCCTGCAGACAAATGAAGTGATTTGTTAATTTCAGAGATCAGTATTTGCTATATCAGATTTTCTTTAGTCTGCTAAGTAAAACTTTGAAAATGTAAAGAAATCCAAGTTGTTAATGATATAGTTCCTGCTTTTTTGTTTTCTCCAAGCAGAGGGTATGATGTCTTTATTATTGCAGCTCAAAGTAAAACATAGTGTTCATAGTGAAATATTTTAGTGGTAACTAAATTGTCTTTGGTCACATTGCAAGGTTTCTGCTTCGCCTCCGCTGCACAGTGGAAGGCACATGCTAACCATTATTATTACTGCTGTTGAAAATGGATGAAGTCATGTGCTCTGAACTTCTACACTCCAGTCCATATAAGGAAAAAAGGCATGATTTCTTGTGGAACCAGATCAGATTGTCTCACGACACAGAGCCAGGAGTTCTCAGCCTATACAGAGCCTAGCAAAGTATTCACACTGCTTGGACTTTTCAAAAAACTTAATGCATTGATTTGGGATTTCATGTGATAGACCAACACAAAGTAGAGAATATTTGTTAAATGGAAGAAAAATAAGGTATGTCTTTTAAGATATGAATTAAAAAATACTTGAAAATGTGCTGTGGGCTTGTGCTCAATAGGTAATAGTTAGAAGATCGAGGGAGATAATTAAAGGAAAAAATATCTAGACTGGGATGGAAGTTCCCCCTTTCGTGCAGGACAACAACCGTAAACATACAACCAGAGCTACAGTGGAGATAATATATTCATTGACGATCTCCATCCGATCTGACTGAGTTTGAGAACTTTAGTGTCTGCTCATAAAGACAGAAGACTTGTCCCTGCAGAATGCTGAATGCAAATGCATGCCTCACTTCTCACATTTTAATATGTAAAACAACATAAAAATCATGTATCATTTGGCTCCACATTACAATTACACCACTTTTTTTTTTGTTTATCACATAAAATCCCCATAAATGCATTAAAGGGTGTGGTTGTGACATGACTTAATGTGAAAATGTTCAAAGGGTATGAATACTTTAGCATGACAGTGTACATCAACAGAAAAAAATACTATAAATCTTAGTTGGAGGGTTTTAGGAAATAATAAGAGAATAATAATTTAACATAAATTAGCTACTCTATGCATAGAGGACATGCAGGAAATTATTCAGACTTCAAATTTCACCAATGTTCACTTTTGTTGTCCTTTCTTTTTCTTCCCAGAATTCTCAGCGGCTAGGAAGCTCGCAGGTGACTCAGCCACTTACAACTCCAGTGGTTTCTGTGGCAACACCCAGTCTCCTTGCTCCCTTTCCCGGCATGCAGACGGCCTACAATACCGGTAAGTCCTTGAATGCAGCGCTGGCCCACACAGCAAGCCTCAGCTGAAGCTGTCGGTTTGCATCAGGGCAGGGAAGACATTACTGCCAGCAGAGCTGAATTTAAAGTCATGGAAGAGATGCAGATTTAGGAAAAAAAACAATACAGTCTATTATTTCATGAAAAATCTATTAAGTGCCATGAAGGAAAAGCTTACAGTGTGGTGCCACAAACCACTATGAATATTCACTTTGTTCATTGTGTGAGAGCTTCTGGAATGATTCCACTTCAAAGGTTCACATTAATATGGATTAACCATGATTAATATTGATGCACCAGAAAGTTGTATGATGTAAAACAATCTCCCTCCTCTTAATCTCTGCACTCTCTCTCTCTCTCTCTCTCTCTCTCTAAATGTCTTTTCTTCCAATACCAGAATACCAGCTGACGAGTGCGGATCTCACAGCCCTTCAGACTTTCACACCACCAGGTCTGGTGCCTGGCAACATGGCTGCCTGGCAGCATCAACCAGTCGTCTCCCAGCAACAACAACAGCAACAGCAGCAACAGCAGCTGACACTGGCATCACTCAATAACTTGGTGTAAGTCCCTTTTTATACCTACGACATATTTGTTAGATTGACTCATTCATTTCTTAATTTAACCTTTCCCCTGAAACAACTGATCCACAAATCTTTTACACAAACGCACACTTCAGCTGATTCAGTAAAGCAGCTGAAGTACACTTTCTAAAAGGATCCCGTCCATACAAAAGCTATGGCATCACCCCAGCTACAGTTCATTTATCTTGTGGTGACCTAGATTCCCCACCTCCCTCCTCCATGAGCCGACTCCCTCTGTGGTCCCAGTCTGATTTAGCCGCTGGTAAAGATGCTACAAGCTCCAGCCACAAGATCTTACAAGCAAGGGAATGGACCTTACTCCTATTTAGGCTGTGTATAGTAGCTACACGAATCTTTGGCTTAACTAATGTTTATCCTGCAGAATGGGATGAATTGATGAGGATGACCTCAATTATTTAGTTTGCATCCATGTCCTTCTGATTTACCTGGGCTAAATTGATGCAAGCAATAACATGATCTCTATTCACCCTTTTGGTCTCCTCTGGAATCAGCTAATCTTATTACTGACAAAGAAAAAGTAATCAAACACTTTGTTGATATGCTAAAGGTTTGGTTTTTAAAGTGGAAGAGGCTTAAGAACTTTAAAATATAAGATTTTAGATGTCATAAAAACTCTTGCAACAACCAAACAGCCAAACAAATACTCAGGTTTAAAGGATAGTTTGAGCATATTACAGATCATATTTTGGCTATTTTCTATATAACAAGAATATATTTTAGAGATGGAATAGTGCTCAAATATCCCTCAGGTTTAAAGTCGTGGTTCAGTATCTTTTTTATAAGGTTACATTAAGGAAAAAATAAAAGAAATCAGATTTTTGTTCTTTTTATATATTGAGCAAAATGTTTTCCTTACCAAATAAAACTGTTTAAAGCAGAGAGCTGAGAAAATCCACATTTAGAGCATGAAGCGTACCTGACCAATACTCTTCTTGTATGCCCCGTACTATACATGTCAGGAAAACTAGTGTTTGTGCATTTTGTCTTATAAAATGTTTAAAAAATATTTTTTGTTTTTTTCTTGTTTGCCATAAAAATGTGGGGCTAATTTTTAATCTCCCAGTGTTCCAATCAAGACTTATTTTGGGGTTACGCAGGCGACCAATCTCCATTTCTATGGTGACTAGGTGGTGTGCGACTAGGCAGGCCTGTTTGCTACATACAGTATGCTGCATACAGCTGACAGCATGAAGCTGATGTTAAAACAATATCGCTTAGTAAACAATGAATCACAGAGCAACAATACTGTCACAAAGTGAGATGAGAAGTTCTTATTGTTTCCTAAAAGCTGACTGTGCCTTTGGTTCAGTTTTGAATAAGTTATTCTAGTGAGGCAGTCAACTTTATTTTAGTTGCTGAAGCGCAATATCGGTGCGACTGTTTTTTTTTTTTAAACCTAAAGACTGAAACAACCAAAAAAAAAGTTTAATTTTTTAAAGGTTTTATGGGACTAGTGGCCTTTATTCAAGTAATCAGACAGGGAACAGGCAGAGAGAGAAGTGGAAAAGTCATGCAGCAAAGGTACCAAAGTCAGGAATCAAACCCTGGAGCCCTGTGTCCAGGACCGATTGGGCCATTCGCTTTGCTGCAACACCAGTGGTTGCACCTAGTTTACATGCCATTGCTTCTTGTTTGTCCTCCCTTGGTTTTCTTTCCATCCTGTGAGAAACAGTGATGGTAGAATGCAGTTTTACAGCTAGTCAGGTGAATGACTTACTAGCAGAAAGTGGAAAGCAGCTCAGTGTTGCTGCTTATCTCACAAGTTAACACACTCCTCACACACTTTGAGCATACAACAAACAGCCTGATAGACAGAAATAACCTAAAGAATTTTGAAAACATGCAAATGCATCACAAACCCAGTATCAAAGCGTCTCTTCTTTGCATTTGTGTGTTAGATGCAATGCCTGTTGCTTCACCGTGTCAGTGCTCTTTTTGCTCAGTTGAAAGAAAAAAAGCATGTTTTTCCCCACTGAGATTATGGGATAATTAGATTTGTTCCTGGAGTTTTTCTGCCACCTAAAGCTTAGATCTGAAGCTTTTTGGAAGTGTCAGGAATAAAGAGGGAGCTGCTTCATTATGACAGAAACAGCACCTCACTCGGCTGTTGAATGAAAGGAGTCTCTCAGTGCTGCTTTGAGTCCTCTAACCTGAACCTGGGTACAGCTGTGCGCCAGCGACACACGCTCCGCATATATTTTTAGTTTTTATGCCATTTAGCTGTCACTCTCAGCTGACAGACATGAGATCCAACTGCTGGGACACATGTGGGCCTCACATTCATACAGTGGCACAACTAAAGGAAGGATGTAGATGTAGCTTAGCTGTCAAAGTCAGTTAAGGAGATAAAACGAGGATTTGATTTGCTGTATGGTATTTGATGTTTGATATTTCAGCATGGTCTCAGTGCTGGTAAAGATAAAATGTGAGACATTTGAAGGTTTGAATGAGTTTTAAGTCTTATAGAACATTGGACAACTATTTCAGCTTTTAGTTGATTTCAGAGACAGCTTGCTGATAACAATCCAGATTCAAAAACTACAAAAATGAGTTTAAAAAAAGACGCAAGGCTGTTTGTCAGCTTTGATTTATTTATTGTTCTGACTGCGAACAAAAGTGGTCCATGAAAATATGATAATAGTTTGTTTGGTACTGTCTACAGCTGTGACTTCAGGGGGTTAGCATCTTTAAAAACAACAAGATTATAGTTAACAGTCCCCCCCAGCTCATACACAGTAGAACACGTCATACTGCCGTGTGAATGTTAACAAATGGCAGGCCAGATACTAAAAACGTAGCCTGCAGTCATTTCTGTTCACTTAATGATCCAACATCTGCCGGCTCAGCAGCATTGAGTATTTCTTGTGTCAGCGTTGTACCTAACTTGTGAAGGTTTACTTACAATTAACATCAGAAACTGTGTAAGACTAGCTGAAGCTATAGAGTAGAGTAACTGTAGAGATCCAACCTTTGATTTCAACACATTTAAGCAGTGAAACAAAATCCAACATGAATCAATCCAACAATATAAGTTTAGCCACAGTTAGTGGCTCCCCTAACAATTCCTCTTAGGCAATTTTACCTGAAGCATTTCTAAATGAACTTTACTTTTTTAAGTTGATCAAGCTGTCTAGAAACTTTTATGGGATGTGCCGTAGAAACCCATTTCTCTTAGCCTCTCTTCAAAATTGGAAAGACAAGACGAACCAGTAGAAAACGTTTAGGGCACCGCACTTTTCAAAAGGGTGACAACAGAAAAAATACAAGTTGATCTAAAAAAAGGTTAATATGCAAACGTTCAACACGCCCCGTGTCTTTGACTAATACCTGAACAGAAAACAATATTTCAACTTAAATAATGTTTTCTGGAATGTTACTGCATTAGCTAAAACTTTCCTGTGCAAATGAACATTGGAAAAAATGAAATGTGTATATTTATTAACCCCTCAACATTCACCCCAAAATCTTCTAAATGCTTCTCTTAAGCCCTAAAGGGGTTAATCATGAAAAACAATGTAGAAGCCCACCTCCTACATATTTCCTCTAAAATCATTGCTGTCTGCTAAAATAGCCAATACATGTGAGCACTGACAACAGATGCGCTTTCCCGGAGTAAACAGGCTTTAAATATTATCAGTGGTCATGCAGCCCAGATGCTGATTGTGGAAGCATTTCAGCTCCTGCAGGTTTTGACTCTAGAATCAGCACAAGGCAGGTTCACTGGGCCATTTGTGTGGGTGAGTGTGGGAGCAGGATAACAGAATGTCTGTCATTGGAAACAAGGGAGCACCACAGAAATGTGGGAATCTTTCCCAGCTCACCAAACTGTTCTCACAGCACCACGGAAAATCGTGCTGTCCTAGGACAACATGGGCAGTCGTGGGCACTTGTGCAGCCCAGACTGCTTCTGCTTTGTTTTTGATTTCCTCACAGTGTGGCCTCGCAGCGAGAAAACAAGCCCTCCTAATCAAATGGTGATTGACGGCTTGGCTGCGATCCCCGCCTTTGCTGTCGTCTACACTTTTCCTCGCTGCAGGCTCCACAAGGAAATTATTTCTGTCATCTTATTTTCTCCCATCCTTCCCCTTTTAATCATCCACTGCTTCCATTTTTTTCCCTCTAATTTCCGTCTCCTTTATCCAGGCTTAGTTAATTCAATGTACACCTGTTGACTCTCAGCTTCCCCTTGACTCTTCAATCTAAATGTTAATGAATGAATTGGCCTGTAAACCACCACCCTGCAGAGCAGCATTCACATCCAGTTTGTACATTTATGTAGAAATGTTTGCTGGAAACCAGTTGCTTCAGCTTGGGTTACACTCTTTCCTTTTTGAGTTTACTGCCAGGTTGGAAAAAATCTGCACAGCCCATAAAATATTCAGTTCTTTAATTAAAAATGTTTACATATTGATATCTAAGGCAAGGCAAGGCAAGGCAATGTGTGGATGCCATAAGTGCAGTAGGGCTGTTCGCTGCAAGTGTAGCTTGTTGGGAATAAAAAATAGGAAAAATGTCTTATGGGAAAGGAAAGGAAAGGAAAGAAAATGTCTATTAGTTTGTATCTCAACATTTTAATACAACTTAGAAAAAGACATTCTTTATACTCTGCATGTATCTTGACTCTATTTCAGCTTCCTCTCTAAGTATGTCTTAAGTAAAGAACATTTGCTGAGTGAACCGAGAGTTAATTGCTTATAATAGTTGTCAGTTATCAAAAGCTGACGTGCAAAAAGCTTTTACAAATCTCTGTTTACCAGCGCGGAGAAGGTCTTTGTCCAGAGCGTCATGGTTTTTTCAAATAAATAAAGCATTCAGGTCTGTAATGACTAAGCAAAGTATGTGATCAATGAAAGTTAAACTATAAGATAAATTCAGTAATACAGTAAAAAGGGTTCAAAAACAAGTTATGTAAATCAACAAAAACAAGTCATATTGACTGAATGATTTCTGTAAACTCTTAATGGCAGCTTTCATATCACATTTCAGACAAACCAGCTACATATGATGACTTATTGGGACAGGAAGTAAACAAAGCCTGCATGCGAATAACTATCCAGCTTTCACACTTCCTGCTGCAGCTCTGTCTCTAACAACATCTCAGCTTGGTTCAAGCAGCTGTTTAAGCCTTTTTCCTTTTTTTCTAGTTTCTGTGTCAGGACTGACCAGGACTGGCCTCCGTCTCACTTTTCCCTGCTGTTACAGCTTTTTTAAAATTGCTTGTCTTCTGTGTTTTTTCCCCACCTCCCTCCACAGCTTGGCTTCTCAGTCCAACTTTCTCTTGGGCAGAGAGGAGGGCCTCTGCTGGTACTGTACTCTCTACACTCAAGACATACAGCTTACAGCATGTCTGTTTCCTAAGATATCTGCTGCATGATGGGTCCTTAGCTAAAGATGGGAGACTTTTATTGGTAAAACTGCAGCTGAAATTAGATGATTTTGTAGAGAGAAAACAGATCCTGAGTTTCTAAATGGAAAATGTATCCATTATTCTTATGTTGGTCCATCCATCCATCCATCCATCCATCCATCCATCCATCCATCCATCCATCCATTTTAGATGAAAGACCTGCAGCTTGTTTTAGAACAACTGAAGGAGAAAACAGAGTTATAATCACACATTATAGTTAAGTTAATATTATAAAGTATGAAATCACCCCGGTTTTTTACTTTGATTCCCTTTTTGTGGGGAGGATGCTCTGGCAGAAAATGTAAATTTAAGTCCCCCCTGTGCCCCTTTTGGGTGGGACAAGCTTGCATTGGGCCAAAATTATTTTTATCCATCTAACCGTACACACATACAAATAGTGTGTCATGCTTGAACACATTCAATTCAACTTTATTATTTGTATGAAAAGAGAAGGTTGGTGAAAAAGGGGTTGTTATTTTCAGTACTCCCCTCCTATCATGTCTGTTTTCCTTCCTTATGTTCTTTTATAGATGTAGCACAAAGAAGTACCATCTATATGCTACATCTCTAGTACTATCTCTAGCCGTAATGTTCAAAGTTGAGCTTAATCTGCTGGGGTAGAAGTCAAAGGCATCCACTTGCTTTTATAGAATGAGAAGGACTTCTCATGACTAGTAAAGTGGTGTTGATGTGTTAACTGAAATGACTCTTCCAATTACATTAAATATCTGAAAGTACACAGGAAACAAATATGCAGCAATCCCCACATTTTTGGCATGTCTGGTAAAGATATGCATAAAATAAATGGCTGTTATGTAGTTTTTGTGTCCTCAAGATGCCAATCTTTCCTAAAGATATCTTAACAGTGAGTTTGGAAACGTTATTTTTACCTTCCTTACCATTCTCCTCTATGTGTGTTGTGGCAAGATAAACAGGGTCCTTGTTCAAATTTGCTTGTCACATTTCCAGTTGTTTTTAACTTTAATTACTGATATAATGATGGGCAATTTTAGGCAAGTAGCTATTTTCCTGTAGCTATTTCCAGACTTAGTGTTTTAAAACTTCAATTGCATGTTCTCTTTTTTTCCCATTTTCAAGAATGGCTAAAAGGAATTAGTCCTAGTGAAACAGAAAATTATGGTTTACAAATTAATAAAGTTCCGTAAGCATTCTGATCATCTTAAAAAAGTCTAAATAAAAAGAACCTTTACATTTTTAAAGGAATCATTATGAGGCCATTAAGCATGGCTCTGGAAAAAAAAATCGATACCTTCTTAACTTGTAATCCCCCCCACCCCCGTTTCATTCATAAAGCTGCAACTATATATAAACACATATCTTTAGAAGAATCTGATTAGAGTTCAGAGTAAAGCAGAGCATTTTGGGAAACCACGGCTGCAGCTCAACACACCTGACTATAACCAAATGTCTGCTTCTGGCTGTGCTCGCTGTGCTGTTAATGTTCGGGGGGGTTAGCCTGCCGCTCTCACCTTCATCACTGTCAGTGGTCTGCTGACTCGACCAATTTCACTCGCCTCAGCATCGGCACCCCAGTGGCACCCCCATTTATCTACCTGTGCACGCCTGAGCCACAGTGCACAGGTTTGATGAAGTATGCACAGGAAGAGACAGAGTGAGCTTCGCTGCCACACAGCTGTGTGTGTTTGTGTGCTCAGGAAAGAAGGAGTATTTATATGTAGGACAGCAAGGGTGTGTGTGTGTGTCAGTTAGGGGAAGAGGGTGAGCGCAGACCCAGATTGCCTGGAGGAGTGCTGTCTTAAAGTCCCTTCTCAGTGTGCCGGTAATTGTGCAAGATATATTGCTGCAGATGGCTCCTGATATGACATATTAGAACCACCCGAAGGGGCGAAAAGCGGTAATTGGGAGCTTCGAATTCAGATCTACCATGTCACGCTGTGGGAGAGGAAGAGATAGAACGAGCCCAATCCGAAAAAATATATAAAAAATCATGTTTTCACCGTCAAAGAAAGCGAACCCCAGTGCAGCGTCAACAGCCGGTGTCAAACTCAGTGACAGCTTTGACTTAGCCTCCAGCCAGTGGAGGAGGTGAAGGCTTAGTGTGAGTGTGGAGTGGCTGATCAAAGAGCCGTGGCAGGTAGACAGGAAGCGGGTGACACCTAGGAAAGCTTTTTGGCATGCCGTGTTTATCCCGAGCATCTTAGCAAAACGTGCACTGAAATTATCATTAGAGCAGCTTAATAAAAAACAGGATGGTTCTTCTTCAGGTAATGATTAGAGAACCAGAATTGATGAACCTTTTAGAAATGTCAGATGTCAAACATGTTAGCGCAACTCTTTTCTTAATCTGGAAACATTGGTGGGTAAAAGTCGCTAACTTCTGACTGACATTGCTGATTTTAGCTTCTGTTAATTTAAAGCTACTTTCTTCAGTTCACGGAAGGCCTCCATAGATCATATATGGAAGTGAAACCCTGAAGGCGTCATACTGCTGATGGACACAAGAAGTGCTGCTTCATCTGGGAAAACTTTGTTGGCATCTTAAGTAAAGTCTGCATTCATTTTAGCAATCCATCAACTGGAAACCACAAACTAGGATTTTATGTGGTAGACCAACACAAAATAATTCTGCATATTTGCAAATTGATACATGGTTTTTAAATTTCTTAAAAGAAATCTAAGAAGTCTGGCATGAATTTGTAATTAGTCCCCCTTTACTCTGACACCTCTAAATACAATTCCTGTTTAACCAGTTGCCTTCAGAAATCACCTAATTAGAGTGCAATTTAACTTCTAAATAAGTCCAGATGTTCTGTGAAGGCCTCAGATGTTTGTTAGAGAACATTAGTAAACAAACAGCATCATGTTAACTAAACAACACACCTGACATTTAGGGGGAAAGGTTGTTTAGAGGTTAAAAGCAGGGATGGGATATAAAACAACACATGCAAAATCCACACGCAAAACTTTATTTGGGTCCAAAACTAAATTACATCTAAATAACACTCCATCTTGAGCATAAAAGATGGTGGTGGCAGCATTATGCTCTGGGGATGCTTTTCTTGAGCAGGGACAGGGAAGCTGTTCAGAGTTGAGGGGAAGATCAATGTAGCTGAAAACAGGGCAACTTTGGCAGAAAACCTGCTAGAGGCTGCAGAAGACTTCTCCAACTAAAAATAATCTGTGACGGGATATAAAAATTAAATGTTCAGAGGCCCCATCTGTCATCCTATCTGACTGAGCTTGAGCTAAGGTGCACAGAAAAATAAAAACATGCAACAGTCTGCAGAAAAATTGTATGCACAAGCTAAGTAAAAAACATTTCAGTTATGTCTACCAGAGGATCCTCTTCATCCTACAAGACAGATTAATAAACGTTATGCAAAGGTTACAGAGTATCTATATGTTTATTAACTAAGTGAAACTTTTAAGAGTTGTACCACCTACCCTTTGTAAAAAGGAGAAATTAAACTTGACAGATGAACCCCGAAATGATCTGATTGACCAGAAAATAAATTCATTCAGCACCAATGCTCGTCTTTAGCTGTGGAACCTGACAGCAAGAATGATTGTGCTGCATGGTGCAATGACTGCTTTTATGTTGCCTCCAATGATGTCTCCGGTATGTTCTGTATGTCTTGCTCTACATGTGCCGGGGTCTTCCCAAGCTTCCATTCACCAGGTTTACAGCTTTGCTTGGGTGTCTGGGGTTTCTCATATTTGTCAAATGCTTAGCTTTTGTTGCACACTCAGTGTATGTGTATATGACCATTTATGTGCCTTTATTGATCACTCTGTGAAGTTTTAAAGATGTTGGCTGGACTGTGTGTTTCATCCATGTAATATTTTGTTTTAAAGCCTCGACCCTAGTTTTCAGTTACTCACTGTGGTATATGTGCTTTCTCTTGTTTTTCTTTATCTCTCCAGGTCACTTGGCCCCGTACCTCAGAGCACCACACTCACAGTCAACACAAACCCCAATGTCAACATCAAATCGGAACCTTTATCCCCGAACCGTGACCGCAGCACTCCCAGTTCCATCGGCGGCCCCGGGATGGGTGCTGGGGCTCAGGTCCAGGGACAAGGTCTGGTGTCGGTTGCCTTTCCTGGCACCCAAGGCCGTTCGCCCGTCGACAGCCTCAGCAGCAACGGCAGCTCCTACGAGGGCAGCGACAGGGACGATGGCGCCCAGGGTCGAGGTGGGGGGCAGGACTTCCACCACCAGGCTGTAGCCGGAGCTCAGCAGTCCACCATGGTCCTCCTGCGGCCCTCTTCAGCTGAGTCTCAGGAACAGGACGGTACAAATGTCAAGAGAGTGAGATTGGATACCTGGGTGACATAAAGAAGCAAAAAGAGAGGGATGGACACATGAAAGAAGGAGATGTGTACTTGTGGCTTGTGTACATGCCCCCACCAGCTCTGATGCCCCCTGTCTCCCCCTTAAAACCCCACACAGAATACAACCACCGTTGACCCAGTAACTTACTCTTCATGCAGGAAACTCATTCATGCACAACACAAGCATGCAAACACACTCATGTTGCACGTGTGGACACTGATGCTCAGCTGTACGGCGATGTGCGTTCACGTTTGTACTTTGATGTACTCAGAATATGAAAACCCTCCAGTGGGCTGAGCCAACGATCCAGGGATTACTCATCAAGCAAATTATCATGTTGGACCTGCTCCAGCTGCATTTTTAGTAGAAGTGAACAAGTACATTTTCAATCAGGCATAAAATTGGACTTTTGAACTACTTGACAGTTGTTGGCAGAGCAGACAAACCAGACTTGGTTTCCCAGAATGCCCTGCATTTGGTTTGTAAATGGAGGCGTTCCCTCACTCTTGCATCCTCACGCTTTCCACAGAAGATGTTGGTCAAATATGACAGGTCTGTGCTCTAAAAGTGCCACTGAAAACGTCCACAAATGTTTTGCCCATCCTCAGCTGTGTTGCTATCGCTTTAGATTCTCATTTCTTTGGGCGGTTTTGAGCACAATTTCGTCCTTCTGTTTTGACTCTTCAGAGTTTAGGTTAATTTCGGTTCTGAATTTGAAGACACTAAAAAGGAAAACTTGTTTCTCTCCCCAGCCATGCTCGCAGCTCTGTCAACGGTTTGGCGCCTTGGCCCTGAACATGAAAAAGGACCCTCAGGTCTTTGCTGAATCAGAACCATGTAGAATAGCTGTAAAACGAGGAGCATTATTTGTTGCCGAGGTAAAAGACTGCTTTTCATTGAATCAGGGATGAGCTGCAACAGCTCAGTGACACGTGACAGAGTCTCATCGATTGGCCCACATCTTGTCGACTACAGATGCTGAGAAAGCTACGTGTGTTTGGTGTGTGTGTGTTTAATCGTGTATACGGGTTTGTTACCTCAACTGATTGTTGTTTTTATCTTTTTAGTAAGTGATTTGAACAAATGTTCCCTCTGAGTTTTATCCTTGAACACACAACTGCAATGCACACAGCTGAAATTATTTTTTGTGGTAGCTGATGTTCAAAGTCGAGGGGTCGTGTGACACCATGTATATAAGCAATCTGTAACCTTTGTGGCTTTTGTGTGGCAGGGATTAGGTGTTTTGAAATAAATAGGTCATTTACAAGTATATATTTAAACACCATCAGAGGGTTGCATCTGAGGCTATAGCCTACAACAAACAACAGGGATTGTATATATTTATACATTTATACATGCATATATATATATATATTATATATATATATATATTATATATATATATATATATTATATAGATATATATATATTATATATATTTATATATATATATATATATATTTAATCAGGATATCCCTTATCACAAGATTTGAAAAAACGCAAATGTTGATTCTCAGTGGATCGGTCAGTCTTTTTAAAAGTTATTTATGCGTGTATATAAAGTGTAAAATGTGGATTAGCCAAGGGAGGGCGCTGTAGAGGCAGAGAGTAAAGCAGTGGCGACTCAGACTGTTTATGAGTGAGCAATGGACTCTGTCGCTGATGGAGTGCACTTTACATAAACTCCCACATCCGACTCCTTCACACACCGAACCTATGAGCACACACTGAACACATGAGGGTAAGACTGATGTAGCTGTGTAAATTGCATCAAAGACCGAAAATTACCAGAGAAATTTTTATTTTTATTTCCAATAAATACAGTTTTTAGTTGAGTTATTTTAAGGCTTTGTTAAGGATTCTATTTAAAACAATCAACATCACAAAGACGATAAAACAAAAGTTTAAATTTCACATGATAGGAACAATTGCATTTCTCTTCAGAAATTTGTTTAAAAAAGACAAATAATAGAATAATTCTTGTTTTTATAAAATTAAAAACATTATGATAACCTTTTTTTGCTTGGAGCCCTAAATTTTGGATTATTTTTTTAAAGGTAAAAATTATATCTTTGGATTTTTCTTTTCACACGTCGGTAGGCATGGACCAGTATGAGAATTTGATGGTGAGATAATGTTTAGAAAAATATCCCAGTTTGCATGTTGACATTAAACAAAAATTAAAGAAAAACATAAAAATGTGACTCAGTTGCTTTTACTTAGAAGACAAATCCAACCCTTAAATACTGCTGCTGACAAGATATTATTAACACTGAATATTGTTACCATGATAATAATAACGTTTCATTATAACCATAGCTTTAATTTTGATCCATAGATAAACATAAGAATGACAAAACAGATAAATATACCTGACTTAAAGTCAGTGTAGTTTATTAAGAAAGTTTTTTTTTTACTTTTTTAAGATTACGCTTCAGGTAGAGTCAGTTAACATACACAGCTGACTGGCAGCTAGCAGCAACAACTTTTTGTGCTTAAACTGCAGGAAGAGGACAGTAGGATATTGTTGTTAAAAATGTTCGACTCTTTAAACAAAATGGAAACTGGCCCATGCCTACAAATTAGCATCAAAACATTTTAGATTCAAATTTCCAAGTTTCATCCTTTGCATTTAACAGCTGCTTTTACTGAAAACATTTAAAATCTAAATGTCTAAAATAAGCTGTAATTTCAGTTTTTTTTATTTTTTTCTCTATCAGCTGAGAAGTTTCACTGTTGACTGTTATGATCAGTACTAATCATGATGTAGTGTTGTGCAGAGGGATACAACTGGGCCAGATGGGATTGTATCTGTCTCACTTCCGATAGCCTGGCCGCAGGAGGGGACTAAATGCATAACCCCCGCAACTCCTTACAGGTGGAGAAACTGGCCGCCAACACGGCGGTGCCGAGTTCCCGGGCCGAAAGAGGCCCTCCTGTGGCAGGCTGTGTGCCAATCAGTCAGTCAAATCGAGAATCTTCTCATTGCTTGACACACACAGGTCATTCACCACTACGCTTGTTGAAGCCTCGCTCACACTATCCTGCTCAGTGTTTTCTGTTTAAAAATATCAGTTACTCTCTCTCTCTCACACACACACACACACACACACACACACACACACACAAACATGCAGATGGATGCCAAGGAAGTCCCCTGGATCTTTTTTGTCTTTTTCTCTTACAAAAAGCCATTTATCTATATTTAAAGGACCTCTCCTTCTCCTGTCACTGGTTGGCTGTCGTTTTATACTCTGGAGAGTTTTAAAACATTACTATGAAGGTAGAAGGATGTGAAGGAAGTCATTTTTGTACTCTATAGAAGTGTCAAATGGTGATTTTTGGGTTCAGTGGGTAGATTTTTAAAGCAGTGATGGTCAAAAGTGGAAGTTTGTGAATTTATCTTTTTTAAAAAGTACTCTTGGCCTCCAACAATTTGCTTTTGAAAAGCCCTGGAGGCAGAGTTTGCGTATCATTTGATTTTAAGCCGGAGGTTTCAGAACGTTTCCTGATCTTTTAATGACTACCTCCCAAATCCTACACGGACTCGTCAACTTTGGGCTTTACCACATCCAGTTGCCGCATCCTCATCCCGGACAGGCCCTCGTCACCTCCCTCTCACCCATGTCACTCACTCACTCACTCATTTGGGGTTTATGTCCTCTCTGAAGGCTTAATCTCAAAATTGCACAAACACTGAGAAATACATCGACGGTCCATTGCGCACACACTCATCTCCTAGTTCGCTCTGTCTAGATAACGGGTCTCAGCGCTGAGATGAAGTTGAATTATTTTCGGGGTCATTTCCACACATAATGCTGCCGACCCACCATCAGCCTCATCACGTTCTGCTCAATTTAGAAGTAGGTTCTCATTTTCTTTATCTCTGTCTGTCACTCTTGCATGCGCTCATCCTCGGTTTGACAAGTCTCAGTGTCAGTAATGCTTGTCTGAGTGCGTGGCAGAGTGTGCATACAGTAAATCCCCAGAGCGTAAACACTTTGACTGTTAAGACTGTTGTGCCCAGAGCTTCGAACAAAAACAAAATCTAAATTTGAGTCAGAGAGTAAAAGGTTTTTCCAAGAGGCAGCTTTGTGACAGGCCCGTAGACCAACACTAGGGGTCACTGTTATCACATTCAGAAAGACAATCGTGCCGATAAATGGATCTTTCACCGCTACCCCTTGCCCCTGAAACAGCGATACACGCCTCTGTATAATGATGTCTAGAAGTCTCACTGACTTTCCAGTGTTAATTTGTGCTGGTGACAGTCTGTTTATTGTTCTCTACAGATCGATATTATTGTTACTATTATCATCATTACCACAGAAATCACTGCTGGTAGATGTCATGATGATACAGAACTCTGAGTTTCTTGGTGTAGGTTAGACATTTTCTTTTATTTTGAAATTCGATTTTATTCTATGAAAATATCTTATAAATATGTATTTCTGTTTTCTTGGGGTTTGTTTTTTTTGTTGTTGTTGTTGAAAAAGGGTGTTACTAATGTTGCACGATTTTTATGACCTGACACAACACAAGCGTGGTGATGATTTTCTTTTAGTACAAAAACAAGTTGACTGCGACGAACCGCTTCTATGCTGCAGCTTTTCAGTCCAATATACGAGCCTGTCAGTCCACACGGAGGTGGTGGTGGTGGGGTGGGGGGATTTAGGAGGGGCAGCGTGACACGTCTAACTTATTTCTAACCATACACGATGATGTCAATGCATGGCCGTTTCTAAACAAGAGACAGTGAATCATGTTGTAGGAAATAAAGTGTAATATTGACACAAACACACAGGATGACATTTAAGAAAAAAAAAGAAATTGAAGTAAAAGTTTTAAGTAAAATATAGCTAATATATTGTGTTTGGCTATTCAGCTTTTTTGTTGTAAAGATAATCTTTGTTGTTTTTTTTTTTGAGAATGATATACAATTTGTGTATATTTTCATAAACAAAGTATGCACTGATATGTTATTACAAATTCTATACTGCTTTTACAAAAAAGTGTTTGTTATTGTACCAAAGTATCCATTGGTCCCAGCTTACCCTCCTCCCCTTTTTGCGTATGTTTTACCGTATTTTATATATTAAATAGACAAGTTGACCTAAAGTCTGAGTTTGTGTCATTTGTTTTACGATTAAGGAGACGTTATCGCAATATGAACACTAGAGGGCACTGCAGTGTTTGGTATTGGTGATCATGAAGTGGAGAGCCGTTGCTGTTGAGGCTTGTTTCCCAGGGAATGAAGAGAAAAGTGCAAACCTCAGTTAAATTAAATAACTCTCTGAAAAAATTTTAGTCAGTAAATTAAATTAATTATCAGTGTTTCCCGCAAGAGAAACTGATACTGTTCTAGATATGCTTAAAGTTATTACAGTTATACGTGGTTTCAGATGCTGATGATGATGATGCAAACTGCTTCTGTACATGTTGGTGGAATGTTTCTTTAATTATGATTCCTTGTAAGATGTCAGTTCTTATTCTTTATTAAACGTTGTTTTAACCTATTCAAAAGTGACTTAATTTTCCAACATCGGAATTAAAAAGGGCTGCACGGTGGCCCAGTTGGTAGCACTATTGCTTTGCAGCAAGAAGGTCCTGGGTTCAATTCCCGGCCCGGGGTCTTACTGCATGGAGTTTGCATGTTCTCCCTGTGCATGCGTGGGGTCTCACCGGGTACTCTAGTGTCCTCCCACAGTCCAAAGACATGCCCTTAGGTGTATGAATGAGTGTGTGCATGGTTGTTTGTGTGTTGCCCTGCGATGGACTGGCGACCTGTCCAGGGTGTACCCCGCCTCCCGCCCATAGACTACTGGAGATAGGCACCAGCTCCCCCGCGACCCACTATGTAATAAGTGGTAGAAAATGACTGACTGGAATTAAAAAGGAAGATTATTTTTCTTTTAATATGATAACATGCTCTTCTGATATTGGGCTTGTATTAAACAGTGTTGAAATGTGTCTAAAATTATGTCTTTGCTGCAATTGCCAAATCCCACCCTGAACATTTTAAAAGTATTCGATAAATCTTTTGTTTTTATTTTTTATTTTGTCCTACTACTACTAGTGGCCGTTATTTCACACTACACAGACAGGAAATGGACAGAGGAACGCAGGGGAAAACATGCAGCAAAGGTCCCCAGGTTGGAGAATCAAACCCCGGATGGCTGCATGGGGACTCTGTTTATAGTATATGTTTTATTTTTTGTGTGGCATTATGCTACTGCAGTAAAAGGTGAACATATTTTCAGACTTTTTATTTAACTTTAGCAGAATTAAGTGTGGAGGGTGCAGAGAAGCCTCGCCAATCGGTCTCTGTAACACTCAAAAAAGCTGTTTTGTTTGACATTAAAACTATTTTGGCTTTCATGAGCTATAATATTTCTTTAAAAAAAAAACCTTATCAAAATCTAAATGAGCTCAAACTATTGGGTTAAATTTTGTGAAAAAAGCCTTTCATGACTTTCTATTGGGCTTCTTTGTTTTGATATATCACCTGAAAACTACAATTAGTTTTATCATATTAAAATATTATATAAGTATATAAGTATTTGTTCTTATAATAAAATGTTAAAAACTGGAATAAAACCTTTTTTGATACATTTTTAAGACCTGTCCAATTTTACTTTAGCACTTATAAAGAATGGGAAATAGTTCACAGGAAAACATTTGATTGTTTAAATTAGAATTAAAAATACTTCTTTAATACGTACTAATGCTCATAATATTTGACCCTTTAATTCACTGTTACTTATGAATTTAAGAATTTTTTTTTATTGTTTCAGGTTGCTGTTCCACAGAGACAAATGAGTTTTTGGTGGAAGCTGTGCAACAAACATGAGAACTTTTTCATGACTGTCTGAGCTGACCAAATGCAGCCATCTGGCATAAAACCACACACTCTTGTGACACACACACACACACACACACACACTTAGACAGCTGAGTCAAAAGTCATACCAGACGAGCCAGCCATCGTCTGATGGACAGCTGACACTATTTCCTGCTGCTGGGTGTGTATGGTACAGATGATCATATATACTTACATGACACACTTTTCGGGTCAAAGAATTATCACTCAGACTCAGACATCAGTGAGATCAGCCTTATGTGTTTTGTATTTGTTGTGATCCTGTTTTGTGGTTGCTGTGAGACAAAGCAGCAGAGGACTGGCTGTGACCGATTGTCTTTCCCTCCACTGTCCTGCTATCTAGGCTTCTGGGTGTGGCTTGTACGCAACAAATTTGATTTTCTTGGCCCTGATTGAATTACTGAGTCGGCATCTGCTGACAGAAGCACACAGATATAAACCAGTTGAGAAACCTGGCCTCGCTGATCTCTAAAGTCTGATGATAGATGGTGCACAACACAAAAATATAACCATATGAAAAATGATAAAGCATAAACCAACTTACGTGATAAACTTTTTTTGTGAATCCATGTGTTATATGTTACAGCTGAGTTGGAGGTAACCACAACCACAAAGCTGGCAAGAACATGTTAGAAAGGACATTTAAGGGTATACTTAAAGAGCAGACTTACAAAGGGGGAAAGCAGCAATGAACAAAACTGTGAGCCATCAGGTTGCAACAGCAGGATCTGATAAAGTACTATGCAAAAAAGAAAAGTATATGAGCTTCTGGAGGGTAAATGAAACACAGGAATGAATAAAGAATGCTGAATGAGATAAGAAGATGAGAGCTATATAACAAAACACACAAATGAATCAAATAAGAGCCAGAAAACAACTGAGACAAAACTAAACTTAAAGTCCTACAGGTCATGACAGTAGCCTCCCTCCATGGGACTTCTCCTGCTTGATGGTGGGGAACCCAGAGACAGCCCTAGAGAAAAGTAGCAGAGCAAAAACTCATTCAAAACTAAACTTCTACAGGCCTATAGATCATGACACCATGTGTAAGATCAAGGCAGTGTTCTGTGTTACAAACATTTATCCCACACTAAACAGTTATCTTTAAAAAAACAGAACAAATATAATTTAAGCTTCTTTAAACCTCTCTTATCCATAACTGAAAGTATGTTTTTCCTTAAAAAATGTCTGCAGAAACAATTTCATGCCACACTAATTACTATGTGACTTTTGTGTCATTTTGAGAATGAACACAAATATCCGGGTCACAGGTTGTCCTCATGAAGAATCAGTTTATGTTCCCTGGTTATGAATCATTACTACAGTCTCACTCATCCCTGATCTCTAAAAACAACTTGCAGCTGTCATTAGCTGATTGCACTCTGCAGTGCAACTTCTGTTCTATTTCAATGCCCCTCTGTGTCCGAACATTTGATTGTGATGTAGTAAAGTCAGATGCCTTAGTCCTCAGACAGCACAGGCAACTCTTTACCAATCTTACCAATGACTAAAATGAATCGACATGATAAATCAGAGCACAATGTTTCTTATTTTATTTCTATGTTGGAGACAAATCATCTGCTAAAGTATAAGAGTGCATTTAGTAATGTTATCACCTAATTAAGGGGCACTTAAGTTTTGTATTTCAAGGTCAGAAAAACTAGAGACTCCTTTGTACCCTTTGATGGATGTAACCTTGATCATGCAACCTAATTATGGATGATGAATAAACAGAGTGCTTCTACAGGGAGCCTATTTATTTAGCTGACTTCCTTAGTTATATTGTAAATCTTGCTGTCATATTTCATCCTTTTCAATGTGTTATAAAGTTTAAACAACAATTTTTGAGTAAAGTTAAACTAAAATGATTTAGCTTGAGCTATTCTGCAATGAAGAATGGACAAAGATATTGGTCTCTAGCCCTGTAAAGCTGGCAGAGACAAAGACTTGCACTTGTATTTGAAGTCTGCTACGTCTGCTGGTGGGGGCGCATATACCCTTTTAATCCTCTTTCACATGTGGTACTTGGTTTTTAGTCTATTAGCTAAATAAAATTTCTTTTAGTTCACTTAACTGATTGGGGCTCCCTGGAACCTAGAAATAATGACACTATGTAATATAGAGAGCTTGGGCCTTTGTAAGTAAGTAAAGTAAGTAAACTTTATTCATACAGCACCTTTCACAGCTAAAAATCACAAAGTGCTTTACAGAGTGCAAATAAAATAAATACAGATATAGGCTGAAAATAATACTAAGACAGTAAAAACAGCTAAAAACAAGGAGTATAACATTTAACTATAAGCTTGTCTAAATAAAAGTGTCTTCAGCTTATTTTTAAAGGAGTCAACAGAGTCGGCCACACGAAGAGACAATGACAAGGCATTCCACAGCCTGGGGGCTATTGCCTGAAAGGACAGGTCGCCTCGAGTTTTGAACCGGGTCTTAGAGATCTTTAGGAGGTTCTGGGCAGATGACCGAAGTTTGCCACCTGAAGAATAAGGGATCAACATTTCAATGATGTATTGGGGGGCCTTTCCATTAAAAGCTCTAAAAGTCATGACTAAAATTTTTAAATCAATTCGATATTTGACAGGTAACAAATGTAAAAAGGATAAAACAGGTGTGATGTGTGCCCTTCTGTTAGTCCCTGTTAAAAGCCTCGCTGCAGCATTCTGGACCAACTGGAGATGACTAATAGATTTGTTAAAACAAAAAAAAAGCGAATTACAATAATCTAAACAAGAGGAAATAAAAGCATGAATAATCATCTCCATGTCAGATAACAATGCAGTCAATTTAGAAATATTTCTTAGATGATAAAAACAACATACCAAAAGTCTTGAATGTTCTTCCAAAGACATTGACCGGTCAAATAGAACACATAGGTTTCTGAGGCTGGGCTGGGAAGAGGAGTTTGAACAACCGAGGTGTTGTTCAAACCAAGGAACTTTCTGTTAAGGAGTAATGATCAGGGTTTCAGTCTGCGTAGAGTTGAACTGAAGGCAGTTTATAGCTAGCCAGTCCTTAACACCAGAGATACAATGTACTACGTCAGCTAACTTCTGTAATTCTGAGTCATTGAAGGAACTGTACAGTTGAATGTCATCAGCATCCAAATGGTAAGACACATTTTTAAAGCTACAGATAGTCTTCCCAAGGGGACTGATGTACAAAAGGAACAAAATTGGGCCAAAGGACTGAAAACTGAGGAACACCATGCAGCAAGGGAAAGACTTTGGACATTGTGCTATTTGCAAAAATGGAAAAAGTTCTGTTGCTCAGATAGTAAGGAAACCACTGTTGTAGAAAATTCGTATCCAGAGACTGATGATTGTCACTCAGAATCAGCTGTATTTTAATCTTGCAAGAGAGAAAGATTTTACAGCAGTGATGTGCTCAGTAGTGCTCCCAAATCATTCTGACTAGACAAAGCAAAGGTTCTCCTTATAATCTACAACAGTTTTCCAGGTAACTCTCATGAGACCCAGAGAGAGGGTCTCACACTTGTCCTAGAAATAATCTTATGAGGGGGCATACATATTATTTGAGAAACCATTACTCTAAGACTATATAAGAGACAAATGGAACAACACTGAGGGGTTCTAATACTTTTGTCAGTTCCTGTAGAGTATCAAGGAGCAAATCAAGCAAGGCACTAAAATTTTCTATAACACCACTTAAGACTGGTTCCAGAAATTCCTAGGTCATTCTGCAGTCGATGTAACAGAATTTTGTGGTCAATTGTGTCAAAAGCTGATGACTTTGGGTCTGTGCACATTTAGAAAAGCATCTGTAACATGTATGGCGGTGTGTCCTAAGAACCAGGGTTGGGACATGCTACAAGACCACCGTTTACATAATCTCTTCCTGTTAGTCTTTTCCTCTCTTGTCATAAAATCTAAAAACAATTGAGTGCAATAGATGAGATGAATGCCAAGTTCACCCTTTAATGTTAATTTATTCTCTGCTCTTATCTTCCAACTTTTGGGTTCCACTTACATTTTCTGACCTGAGTGGTCATAAAGATGGAAAAGTTGATGCACCTCTTCTCCCACAGTCTACCTCTCTGGTTGTTCCATCAGCAGTGGCATCAGAAATAAATCAACAGGAATAGATGGCAGATGGCCTTCATAGCACACCCTCTGACAATAGAGTAAAAGAGGCTCGGGTCTTTCTTGATGGACACACCTCCCCCTGTGATGTCCACATGACCAACATCCATTGTTCATGGCTAAACTAATGGACATAGACCATAGACCAGATATTTTTCTTCTCTGCTAAACCTTGTATACTTCAGTAAGAAAGGCATCTACTTGTAGAATTGATATTTTGTGGCAACAGTCCTGGTGAGACGATTGTGAGGCATCTTGGGATTATGATATAGAAACAATCAATACCACATAACTGGACTTTATGGAAAAAGCAACAAAAAATGACATTTTAAATGTATTAATAAACATGGGTAAAATTCACCCAGAGCATGTTCTCTTTGTGTAGATGTCTCAACCACAATAATCCTTAATTAGCCGCTACGCCAAGTTTCACACTAACTTGGGAGCTTGTTAGTGAAACCTTGGCACGCAGTAAACACGTGTCATTGACGGTTGGATAAACACTCAGCAACAAGGTTTAACTATGATAAGTTGCCAAAAAATATAATAATTACTGTAGCCATAAAAGCAAACATCCATAAAGATGTATTCCTCGTGCCAAATGTCTTAAAGTCTAAGCCGGATAATACACACTTATATATTTCAAAAATAATTGCTCCCTTGGTAGGCTCCAGGTTAATAGCATGCCAAGTTGGTTGGAGTTATTTTATTTGTTGTGTTAAGCAGAAATGTGGTTTCTGATTCATAATGAATTTAATGAAACCTTCCACTTTATTTCACAAAGTAATAGCTCTGCTCTCAAAGAATGAATTCAGTACTTCCCAAACCATATTTTTGTAGTTTTTTGGGGGGTTAGAAGGTGCTATTGATAGTTGGTGAATACCAGCAAGCATGCCAGACAGCTGTCGTAACAAGATTCCAGCACTTCGGCATTGTCCGTGAATACAGCCATCTGCGGTTTCCTTCCTCACTGCATCCCAAAGCAGGAAGATTTGGTCGGCAAAGAGGCCAGCTTTTACTAAAATAGCCGGTATTGTTGGGCGCACTGACTAATGAAAGACATGGGGGATGGGAGGGACTGGGGTAGGGTGTGGATCAGATGAGGTCACATATTGTTCTCTCTTTCGTATTTTTTGTACGGCAATCTCTTGGGAAGCCTGAATGCTTGTGGAAGACCCTGCCGTAGCTTTATTGACTCTCTTGCTGTAGGGCCAGTTAAACTGGTAAGCTGCCAAGTTAAAAAACACACAGACAAACACCAGCAGAGCTTTATAGTTTTCCACAGTGGAAACCTCAAAGGGAAGATAGATGAATACAGCTGGAAGCATGCAAGTAGTTTGGTTCTTGACCTTCTGTTAAAGATGCAACTGTTGTCTGAGTCAAGGAGAAGGTTCAGAGTTTTAGAAGTCTGTCCCAGTAATTACTTAACAAGGTTTTAGATAATATACATAAAAAAATAAATAAATAAAGAAATAATATATATATATATATATATATATATATATATATATACATATATATATATATATATATATTATATATATATGTATATATATATATATATTTATAATTATTTAATTTAGTTTTTGTTTGTTTTTTTTTACCATTTAAAGTCTTTATACCATAAGAGTATATAAGACTATATATACAAGTGCATCTCAGTAAGTAACTATTGAAAAAGTTATTATATTGCAGTAAATAAAAAAAGTTAAACTCTTATTTATATAAATCCATTGCAGAGTTATATATTCCAAGTGTTTACATATAATTACGTTTGATGACAGCTAATGAAAATCCAAAATTCAATTTCTTTAAAACTTAGGATATTACATGAAACTAATAAAAAAAGATTTTTAATAAAGTAATAAAGGTCTTTCAAAATATGTTCATGTAATACACAGCACAGTATTTGGACTCAGGACTTGGTCGGGCTCTTTTTGCATGAATTACTGCATCAGTGTGGCGTGGCATGAAGGTAATCAGTCAGTGGCACTCCAGAGGAAGCCCAGGTATATTTAATAGTGGCCTGCAGCCGTTCCACATTGTTGAATCTGGCGTCTCATCTTTCTCTTGAGAATAGTCCACAGAGTCCATCTGGGGTTTAGTTCAGGGTAGTTTGATGGCCAGTCCAGCACAGTGACACCATGGTGATTGAAGCAGGTGTTGTTACTTTTGGCACTGTGGGCAGGGATTAAGTCTTGCTGGAAAATGGAATCAGCATGTCCAATAAGCTTGTCAGCAGAGGGAAGCAGTAGAAGCTCAGAAATGTCCTGATAGATGGCTGCAGTGACTGGACTTGATAGACAACAGTGGACCAACAGCAGCAGATGACATAGCCCCCTAAATCATCACTGACTGTGGGAACTTCACACTGGACCTCAAGGAGCTTGGATTTTGCGCCTCTCCACTCTTCCTCTAAACTTGGGGACAATGATTTCCAAATTAAATCATTGTCTAAAAAGAGGACTTTGGATCACTGAGCAAGTCATGTCAATTCAGAAACTTTCACATGATCGTGTAGGACCATAACAACATTCTATTGGTCTTCTGTAATATTCTAAATTTTGATTAGATTTTTCGTTAGCTGCCATCACTAACAAAAATAAACACTAAAAAATATATCTTTGTGTGTGATGAATTTACTGTATAAATGAGTTTTACTTTTTGAGTTAAATTATTAAAATACATTTTAATGAATAATAATTTTAAATAATTTTAATACATTTTATAACTTTTTTCGAATATGCTTCAAAAAATGTAATAAAACATGAATTTGAAATGTTTTTTATAGTTTGAGATTCATCCTTTTTGCATTGGTAGTTAGCATGATTCTAACATGTAACATGCAGCAAAGTAACCTCTGCAAAAATGTTCAGGATTACAGCAGTCAAAATGGGTTTTAATCGGTGTTAGGAAGAAAAAACTGTCAATGATGAATCTTTTAGAACTGCAACACTTGTGATGGAAATCTGTTTGTAACAATGATTTAAGTAAAAACATAAATGCTCTGTCTGGGCAAATAAAACGAGACACAAAGACACTTCTCCTCATAATAAGTCTGCACTTTATTTTCTACTTTGGGTTTACCACAGCTTTAATGAACTTTTACAGAGAGAAGGAAAACCAATCAATCTTTCTTCCTACATGAGTAACACATGCAAAGACGGGTCATTTATAAGCTTATGAAAATGAAATCATTGTCACTATGCAATAGCTGCTCAACGGTCTCATTGATTTCGGTTAAACAGCAAAATCATATTAGGCACTGATCAATAACTGTTTTGACTTTCAAATGATACTCTTTGTTCTGTTTTCATGCTTTCCTCTCATGCAAAGAGTTGTAATCTGCTCAGCATGCATACTGAAAGGGAGTTAGATAGCAGAATAAAAGGAAATGTTAGATGACTGACTCCAATTAAGGTAGTGAGAGTTGGCACACTGGTTGTTTATTCTCTAAGCAATGCACAAAGGCAACTTTGGTTTTCAGATGCATCAAACTAAACCACAATTTACCCCTTGACAATTTCTTTTTTCATCTATGAGCAGATTTAACTGTAACTTTTCACTTCTTTAGGCTGGTTCTTCCCCAGATGACCAAGATTCAGCCTCAACATCTGATTCCTCAGAATGGACCATCTCCGCCTCAACTGCATTTCTACAAAACACCCTCTTCACTTCCATATTCATCTGTTCCCGCTCTTTCATTGGATCCAGACCAGATGGGTCAATATCCAGTTTGGAGTTCCCATTAACTACCTTTGGGGTCTCCAAGTTCCCCCTATCCTTGTTGTCAGCAAATCCTTGATTCTGATTAGTTTGCTCAGCAGCTTCAGTAGAGCCATGGCCTGGTGTATAGGTGGCACCGGTCTCCAGAGAGGACACCCAGAAGTCATTCTTCCCATCCGAGGAGAAGTGATGATGGAGACTGCTGTCTGTTACATCCTTTACTATGAAAATATCATTTTCATTTAGGGCACTTTCAGGGGACATTTCGACAGGCTGTTCCGTATTTATGATAATGTCATCATCAGATAATTCGGGTATGTTATCTGTCTGTAGGTCATGTTCATTCTGGTCACTCATTTCAGATTCCTTTGTTGTGTCTTCTGGGTTTTCCCATTCAGCTGTTTCTCCATCTTCAGGAAACCTCTGTAAGTCCTCAGCATCCTCAATGAGATATTGTTGAGATACATTGGGTGTTTCCTCAGGAAGCGCCTCAGTGACCTCAGAAGGACCATCATCATCTTTCAGAGGCTTCGGATCTGCTGGTACCAGTAGCGCAGAGCTTTGGTCCTGTATGTTGTTGATGTCTTCCATAGCAGACCTGCTGAAGAAGTCTTTCAACCCAGAGTGATGTTTGGTTTCATCAGCATGTTCATCCTCCTCCTCTCTTGTCTTAGGGTTATCTACCGCTTCTTGATCGTTGAGTTGGATGTCCTCCTCAGTCAGAGCGTTCGTTGAATGCATTTCAACATATGCTTCACCAAAAGTATGCCTCTTCAATGCCTCCTCTATAACGATGGTGGAAGATACCTGTTCATGGTTCACATTCATTTCAGGCTCACTGGAAGAACCACCTGCTGGCTTTTCGATCTCTTGCTCTTTCACTGCCTCCTCAGTCAGAAAGCTTGTTGAATGTGTCTCAACAGATGGATCAACGAAAGGTTGCCTGTCTGAAGCCTCATCTATAACTTCAGCGGACAAAGCAGATTCATAGTTTTCTGGCTCACAGGTAGAAGTGTCATCTGTAGCCTCTTGTTCATTTATTTCCTCCATGGACCTTTGCTCCAGTTTTAAGATATCTTCGCGAACCTGGTCATGTGCAAAATGAGCACTGTAACTATTTGTTGACAATCTTTCTAATTCTTGTTCCACTAGTCTGTCCGTCTCCAGCTCCTCATCATAGTCTACATTAGAGCGTACAGGGGCTCCAGTAAGTTCTTCTGTTTCCTCTTCTGAATGTCCCTCAACACTACTCATCACCACTCCTACAGCATTTTCTGCATCATTCACCAGTACATCATACTCACTTGCTTTATTACCTTGGTCAACATCTCTGTCTTCAACATGAGTGTATCCCAGATTATAGTCATCATCTACTGTCTCCTCTTCCACTTCCTCACACAGATCTTCCATGGTCCCAAAAGTCTTGGGCTTGCCGTCACACCATGTTCCGGTTCCCGCCTCCCCCGCCTTCTTTTCCTGCTCGCCTTCACTGGACTCACTTTCATCAATGTGTGACGCTTGAGTGTTGGCGTCAGTGTCATCGCTTTTGTATCGGATCAGGGGACGAGTGTCAGCAAGAGTGTTATCGTGAGCATAGCTGTCACTCTCCAGCTCTGTCCTCCATGACACAGAGACATTCTGTGAGTCATCTTCATCATCTTCATCTTCTTTGTCAGGAGGTGGAAGATGCTCTTGCTCCAATAGGGGGGTGTGGTGTCCTTCATCTACTTGTGTGACCACAGAGGCCACGTTGCCTAATTGTCCAACTTCTCTTTTTTCCTTTTCTGGTTCCTTTGCTGATATATCCTCCTCTGGCTCAGCATGTTGCATGTTCTCTTCATTTTTTACACCATCATCTATCCTTTCACTGACCTTTCTCCCAATTACACTGTCCCACGTATCCATCTCTTCTCCATCAGGATACAACTTATCCTCGTCTTCCCTTCCTTTTGTTTCCATAGAAAGGCTAATCTCTTGTCTCACATTAACTGCATCAACATTTAAAATACTTTCATCAATTCTGGTATCTGTAACTTGGATAAAAACACTTTCCTGTGGTTCACATTCAGATTCAGGACTGCTTGGTCTGGATTCAAAGGTTGGTTCAAGCATTGCTTCAGTTTCTGAATCTGAAGTCTCATCTTGCACATGCTCTGCCTCTGTTGACGTATCCGCTTGAGCCTTTGGGTGCTGTACATCTTTTTCTTCAGTTTCCCCCTCAAAGGCCACATCCTTTTCAAGTTCATCTGAGAAACGACAGGGTTGCTCTGTGATTCTGACATTATATGATATAGGGCTGGGTGTTATGAACTCATGGTTACCAGTTTTCTCATTTGAAGGTGCCTCCCTGCTGAGACCAAACTCAGCCGTATGGCTAAAAACAGACTTAACTGCTGCTTCTACCACTGTTTTATCCTCATTCTCAGACATTTTCTCAGGTGCCTCCTGCTCATTAGGAGGCAATAAAGGCTCAGCATAGGTGACTTTTTCATGAACCTCCTCTGGCCTAAAGTTTTCAGCTGCTCCATTCTGAAGTATTTTAGGATAGGAACTTTCTGGAATTTCAGACTTTATTGCAGCTGTTTCTGCAGGCTTGCTTGAAATCTGTGTATCCTGATGAGGTTCCCTTAAAGCTGCAGTTGTTCTGCTAAGGATTTGTGTTGGGGTTATTGCTGATCCTGTTCTGTCTTTCACAAATGAGGAGTAAGTGGTTTTGAGGCAAGCAGACAGCTGGGTTGGGTGATTCTTTTTAACCCCATGAGGACTCAGAACTGCATCTGTAGAAGAAAGAACTCATGAATAAACAATGGACTGAACTGCTGGGATTACAAATGCATAGTATAAATGCAGTTAGAAAAAAAATTGATTGAATTAAACAAAGTTTATTAATTGCAAAATCCTGCCAAATATGGTATGATACTTGATGCCAACACTGAACACTGTCAAATGTGGTACAGAGAGTCTGGATCACCAAACCATTATTAAAATCTATGTTCTCAAGTGGGTCTGGACACTAATGGGATATTGATCGTCATTTCCTTTCATTGATGTCTAGGCTACAGGAAAGGGAACCTATGTGGCTCAATAACCATCGGGGTCTGTTCGGCTTGTGTTACAGGACCCAAAAGGGTTACATCAGCTCCTTATATCAAGCCCCTCCATCCCCCAACTCCTGTAAAACTAATGACACAATCTGTGTCAAAAATGTCTCCCAGTATGAGGAGTTTTTACATTGACTAATCAGAAAATATTTAGCTTCTCCTTTTTTATGTGACAAAGATCACTGCATAAGCTAAACGACAGATATGTTCCATATGTTTGCTTGTTGTTTACTTTAATTACCTCTAATAGAAATGTTTCTTGGCTTATTCAACGAAGCTGCATCTCTTCCAAGGCTCTCACCGTCCAGCAAAGCCCTGTGGAGATAAACAGCATGAGAAAATATTACCTTCTGAAGCTGCATGGCTTTGAACACAAATAAAATGCTGTTTATACCGTAAAAGAGTGAAAGGCAAGATGATGGTGAACACTGAACTGTGGGTGGGAAGAGGAGCACACGAAGAATTTAGCATATTTCCAGCAGCAGCCGTGCACTGAGGTCTGTTGTTATGGTAATGAAGGAAAGCCCCCGCCACTGAGGAGCCATCTGCACAAGCCTCTGCCATCAATTCCTCTCACACACACAAACAGAGCCAGGGGGCACTTCGGAGCACACAACTCACAGCAGATATTGCGAGCAGCTCATGCAGCACTAATACACGATTCCATTCATACATGTGGATTCCAGCGCATACCCTTAGAATTAGCTACATTAATCTAGTTTGATCAAAAAGTTCAGCATTGTTGTTAACCTGCAGCGTATTGTAACAACAGCTTCACAGGCAGTAAATGATACTGAGATTTGTCCTTCAGTAACGTCCTCTCCTCTCCCACCCCTCTGTGCTGATACTCTAGACTCCCATAGCTCATTGATGGTCAGCTTCTCCCAAGACAAGTTTGAGGGTCAATACTTCACGGAGGGGAAAAACAAGTGAGGAGGAGCTGCTTCATAAAGGATATGTTCAAGGCAGCAAAAGCTGCAGAAACAATGAAACTACTTTCGGTTCAGATGGCTGCTCTCTCTTTAGAGAGCTCTTTGTTTGCCAGTTTCTCACAGTGATGAATGGTTATTGATTTTATTCTGAGCAGCAGCCTCAAAATGTGGTTAACTCATAGCCTAAACTAAAGTTATAAAATATGGTGTGTCCTATTTCCATTGTCATATTGCTATACGTTAAGCATTTTCGACACCCTGTGTAGCTCGATTGAACTTGCAGAGACTTATCAGATTTTTAACCAGAAATGAAAGAAGTCAGAGTCCTCTGCTTTTGGTGCAGCATACCTGTATGCTGCGACTTCCAGACCCAGAGACATCTTCAGCTGCATCAGGCTATGGTTCTCCTGAAGGAGATGGTCTATCTGCTGGCCCAGCTTCACCTTTTCTACCTCCAAATACTCCAAGTGTTCCTGCCAAAACAGGGTATCAAACAGGAAATGGAAGCGGTTAAAATAGGCACTAGAAACTCTTTGTTCTTCTATTTATATTCTTTGTTGCTTGCTCAACTCTTCTTAAAGGATAATAGAATGATCCAGAAGTGATTTAAAAAAGATGAAAGTTAATTTTTGCGTTTTAGATGATCCATCCATGCATTTTTATTAAACCTTTATTTACCTAAGTGAAACGGTTTTTGAGATCTTTGCAATATTTGTCCTGGGCAGAACAGGAAGCAGTGTGAGTTAGGACATTTGATTCTGGTCATCCAGGAGCACAGTGTGAAAAAAACCTAGAAAGGCCTCAGTGTTGGGTGCTTAGACCTCACATTAATCCAGAACTAATCCCAACAACTACAAACCAAATGAATGAGGTCCCCAGTTGCTTTTAAGCACAAATACTTTCATTCTATTAAAATTTGAAATGAGCATACTAAGAGAGCCCTAAAAGTAGAACCATGTAAAGCCTTTAGTAGACCTACCTTAACTGTAATGCCTTAAATCCTTGCCTGAAGTGAATGCATTAAAATATCTTTAAATCATGTTTGTAACATTATCAAATGGTTAATTAGGAAGTAAATCTCTTAAGACTTGACAAGTCAGGACACGGTAAAAAAAACCTCAAAAAAACAAGAAGACAAGTCAGAACATATAAGGGTGCAACAGCATACATGTCTAAACTCCATCTACTCTGACCACTTCTCAGGCTGCTAATTAAGAAGAGTTCACAGTTAGCTGTGGTTTGTCACTTTATTCTCTAAGCCAGGGCTGACTCCTTGTACATCCCTCAGGATGTACCATGTAGCTCAAAGAAGCAATAATATGAAGTCCATCGCAATAGTTATCAAATGACCAATACTTTGCTTTGGTCATAATTAATTATTTATTTTGAAATCCAGACACGCAATTGGCATGAGAAGAATTAAGAACCTTTCCAGGGATCTTGTAAATAAGTGTTCAGTTTTATCAACATTTAACTGACGCATCCTGAAATATTGTTTTTCTTTGAAATAGAAAGTACTCCTGGATCACTGCTCAAGCTTCTTCTCAAACTGCCAGTCAGTCATGGGCACTTATGGAGCCAGGTTCTGCTGCCGGTCTCTTCCCGCTAAAGAAGTTTTGCTTTCCACTGTCAATCTTGACATGTTCAAAAGGGATTGATGCAAATGCAATCCACTGTCCACTGTCGCTGCATGCTCATCCAGGAGAAGGGGTACTTACATCCAAACTAGAGCAGATTACTCACCTGGAGCTGCTGGATCTCCTGGCAGTGCTCCTCCCTGCGCTGGGCTACAGTCTTCTCCAGATGTAGCCTGACATCCTTAGCTGAGGCTATGTCCTTCTCCAAAGTTTGAAGCTTCAGTTGGCTCTCACGTTTCTCTTGGCAAACTTGACTCAAACGACTTCTGGCCTGATCAAGTGACTCCTCCAGCTGAGCTAACTGGCCCTGATAGGCCTCTGTGGCCTCCTGCCAAGCTCTGGTCGCATTCTGGGAAAACTCATGCCCCATCTTGAGGAGGTCTGGTGTCCGTTTGCTCCTTTGAATAAGGTTTGGAAGCATTTTGGCTCTAGACTGAGTCAGCGTGGCCTCCAGGTGGGCCACATCTTCTTCATGGGTTTGAATTAGGAATCTCATTTCATGTTCCAGCTGATTAACCTTCTCCCTGAGCCAGATCTGTGCCCTCTTCTCATCTTCCAGCTCCTTCCTGCTTTGCTCCATCTTTGTCTTGGCCAGCATTTTGGCCTCAGCCTCCCTCTGTCTCTGAAGCTCCAGGGCTTGGATCTTCTCTGTCAGCTTCTCAACTTCCACTTCTGTGAGGACCCTCTCCCTCCAGGCAGCATCCACTTCCAGTCTCGCCTGTCTCAGCTCTTCCTCTAAGCCGCTCCTGCGTGTCAGGGTCCCCTGATTGTTGTGACCCAAAACTTTGATCTCATTTGCAAGCATTTCATTTTCCTCCTCTAGAAGTTTGACTCGACTGAGATAGGTTTCAAGGCGTCGGTTCAAGTTCAGCATCTGTTGCTTTCCCTCACCATGGTGATTTGGATGGAAGATTTTATGCACTCCGTGGAGCTCCATATTAGTTAAAAAATTAGCAAACTGAGGTCTCACTTAGAAGTAAATGGATCAAGATTTGGCAGTTGGCTTTGTCTCTTCTTTCCAAGCCTGACTCAGTGTGAAGGGTTTCCTTGCATGTGAGGGAGGCTCCCGTGAGGCTCTGGTGGAGTGACTGCCAGCAAAAGACGTCTCTTTCATACTGGGTTTAATGAAGGGGCCAGGCATATGGACACTAGGGGAGGAGGAAAATGGTTGGGAGGAGACTGGGAGCTGTGGAGAGGGAGGGGAGAAAACAGGAGGGAGGATACAGAGATAGAGAGAAAGAGTGAAATCAAGCAGGATATTGGAGATGAGATAGAGGGCTGTAATAAGAAGAGTGGAATAGATGGGAAAGGGCAGGCAGAGGCTGTAATGTAATTAACAATATTAACTCCTTCCAAACTGAGTTCTTTTTGTGATTGGCATGATGTTGCCCAAATCATGACTCTGTCAGTGAAGGTTTGTCAGAATGGGGAGGGCTGTGCAGATAACTGTAATGGGAATTTTTCCACCCTTGCATAAAACCCCATGTTTCCTTCCAAATAAAAGATGAACGCTTACAGAATTGAAAACATACAAATATTTGAAGCATTAGAATAGCTAACCAAAAGAAGTCACAAGTGCTCCAAGCATCCTGCCTGACTCTATGAAAGAAACAGGCATCTCAACTGTTTCACAAGCCTTGGAAATTATGAGTTCTTATTAATGGCAAGGATTGTCAAAGATGAACCAATCTGCTATGCTGAATATGTTTTTCCCCTTGGTTCAAACTATATAAACTTAAAGCAGGAGGGAACCTAACACAGCTCCAAAGACTTGTAAAAGATATGACTGAAGATGGAGGTAAGTTGACCAGCACTAGTTTTCAGGCTGAGAGGAGAGACGCCATCAGGACCTGGAGCTTTCTTCTCATCTAGATGCTGAAAGACCTTATCAACATCTTCCTCTTTTGCCCCTTTCCACTGGCTCGGTTTGGCCCGGCTCTACACTCCACTCCATTTCCATTACCGGTACCTACTTGGTCCCTACTCCTTATCAGGTACAACTGGGGCTGAGTCGGGGGTACATGTGACGTGAACAGACTGCTGTTCACTAATTGGCCACGGGACCAGGAGAAATGAGAACGTTTTTGCTGAGGTAGTGCAGGGAAAAGTGTGAAACTGAAGTATTGAGTTATTTAATTATTATTATTATTATTATTATTTAATTTTATTTAGAGCTATTTAATTTCCCTTTGGGATTAATAAAGTATTTTTGAATTGAATTGAATTGAATTGAATTGAATTGAATTGAATTGAATTGAATTGAATTGAATTGAATTGAGTGACTACAATAATATTAAGGACCACAATAGCTGGGGCTGGTCAAACCAAAATATAATTTTACTATTTACAAATTATAACTCATGCCTGAAGGCTGCAAGAAAAGAAAAATGACACCATGTAAGCTTTCTGAATAACATGCAGGTGGGGTGGTATTGCCTAACATCCTAAACCAGCTGATCACACATAAAATCAGCTGTTCAGATGCACAAACATTTGCCCCAGAACACACAAAGCAATACCACCATGAAACAGTATGTTTGCTTTGGAAATTTATTGGTGCTTAAGCGAAGCAGTGTCTGCAGGAGGAGGGAACAGGCAGAGAGCAGCTGCCCATAATCAGAATACCTGCATCAGATCAAACGGGAGGTAGATGCCGGTGAATCTGCAGAGCACGAATATCTAATATCCAACATAAAACTAACTTCAGCTCTTCTTTGGTAAATCCCACAGAGAGCTTCTGCCAAGATCTCAGAAAATCCCTCTGGTTCAATAAAGAGAGGAGAGAAACTGCTCAAAGAGGACTACCTGCTTAGGAGGTGCACTCTCGTGAAAGTGGCTGCAGTACAGCAGCAGGATACAGCACTAAAAAACAAAAATACACAAAACATAAGCAGGCGAAATACTGAGATGTCTGAGACAATTTGCAGTACCATCTTTTAAGCAGCACTCCTGTTTTAAAAGCATCAACATCAGTACATCTCTGACAGCCTGGAGGGAATATCTCAAAATAAGTAGTTCTTCAATTCTCCCATGAAGATGAACACCTATTTGGAACAACTAAGACATTCTGCAAAATAAAAGGGCTCTTATCTTTTCAACATGGAACAGTAAAGGAATAAATCATTTAGAGGACAGATTTCATACCTTTAAATGTTTTAGAAGAGTCATGTGGCATTGATAAACATACAGTAAATTATTTGAATATCCAACTAAAATCTATTATCCAGTCCAAATTATATCAAATCAACATAGAACTTCCTCTGGTAATACCTAGCATTCTTAAATTTCAACCCGCCCAAGTTACTTTTCAAAACTTACATAAACCTTTCAGAAGTAGATTTAACAAACACTCTCTTCCTATGAGTAATTAGGATGTTGATTCATTTACCAGTGCAGATCTTGATTGGAGTAAAATTTAACCAAACGCTTTTAAAATGACTCTTTCTTCATCAAATGCATTACACAGGACAAAGGATGTTTCAAATGCTCTAAATGTTCTCTGGTACTGTTCGCATGTCTATGGCTTTTGGCTAAAAGTATGTGAAGACCTCTCAACATGCCTAGAGTACATAGACCCAGTCTACCCTTCAGTTTACCTTCTGGTGACATCACAGCCGCGGATTTGGAAACAAATAGATGCCACACACTTCTTGCAGTTCTAAGCATTGCAAAAAAAGAACAATACTTAAGAAATGGAAGAATAAAAACTGTAAATATAATTTATAAAAAAAAACAGCAGTGGGGTCTTGTACACCTCCGCCACAGTTCTGGTTTAAATGCACTTTAGTCATACACATTTGCCTACATCACAATATTTCACATAACCACACACATGCACACACTGTGGGGCTGTGGGGGTGATGGGCTCGGGGACACAACGTGGTACTCTCGCTTCCATCCCTGCGCCTGGTTTGGTTTCATTTTATACATTTATTTAAACATTTTATTGAGACTTCTTTTTCTGTGGTTGTGTTGCTGCTTGTTGGAGTTTTGGCTGCAAGATCATGAGGTGATTAGAGATGCCTTCTCTTGGTGTTTTTGCAACGAGGTACTAATGTGTTAGTAATGTGGGGTGGAGTTTTTATTGATGAAAGACCTGACGGTTGGGGAACATGTTAGTCAGTTGACCTTCTCTCTGTAAGAACCAATAGGTGATCGTTATCTGTTAGACTCTCTAAAGAAGGCTTGTATGCTAAAAACATTGAAGAATTTGTTGTAGTCATGCTGTGAAAATAAAAGCATTTTAACAATCCTTATCAGAAAAACATGTTAAACTACTTAAAAAAAAAAAACTTTGGGTAAATGTGGGTAAGCTGATGTTCTCTCAGCACTTGAAAGCCTGAGCATTTTACAAACAAAATGGTCAACAAACAGACATTTTTTCTCAGGCTGACAGATGAAAACAGCAAAACGTTGTCTTAATATGTTGCCTGTATTCACATGAAAATATTCTATAATGTCCTATGGAGGTGTAAATGTGACCTAATTAAGAGATACAGTCTTCTTCTCACAGATCCAGGCATTCTTCAGCTCACAGCTAACTGATCTCCATTTTTGATTTTGGAGAGAAGTTACACACTGACCATCAGTTGCATTATGTCTTATCCACTCCCTGAAGTATAACGATAGATATAAGTTTACTGATGTTTCATTCATAGGGTAAGAAAGTGACTCTTACTGATTGGCTAGTTCAGTTCCATCGATCCATTTTCCTTGAACAGCTCTCAGACCAATCCAGTATCCGTTAATTCCTGTTTCAACAGGACTTATTTCATTGATGTGATCCTAAGATTAAGATGCAAATAAAAAAACACAGACATTTAAAAACTTTAAATACATAATGAGCAGTTTCTACATAAAATATAGTTTCGGTTCATAGAAGCTGTTTACCTTTTCGTGTTGATTAGCTACAACAGTCAGATGTGAAGCCATTTCTCTACAGTTTTCTTGTGCTCCATCCCAGCTTCTCTGATGAGGATTCTTTGCATTATTATATGCATAGCAGCTGGTCTGGAAGGGATTCCAGCCCTCCTGACAAGGGTTACACTTCCTCTCTTAAACAACAGAGACCATCAAGTACATATTTAACTGGAAATTGCTGTTATTGTCTGTTGTTTTTACATGTAAGATCTGATCCTACCTGTTGTCTTTTTGGACAGTAGGCAACAATGCTCCACTGAGCTCGACTGACGTTAAGCTCATTCTGAGTGTCCTGCAGGTTTTAAATTTTTGTTCCTTCAGGGTTTTTTCTTCTCTCCCTCCAGCTCCTGGTTTTTTTTCTTCAGCTCCTGGTTTTCAATGTCAGATTTTTCATTCTTGCTTTTAAGACATTGTAGACTTGTGTCAGGTTGTGGATCTGGTCTATTAATTTTTCAAAGTCTGATCTGAGTTGGTTGTTGGGGCTGTTAAGTTCTTGTTTTTGCTTGGTTGCTTTCAGGGTTTTAGCTCTTTTTTTAAGAAGAATAAAACTGCAAAATAAAATAAAATATGATTCTTATTTAGTAGTAAATTTAACAGGTAATGTTTGTTTTTAAAATATTTTAGCAGAGTTTCAAATCTACTATCTTTTCTGCATTATTTTCCCATCACTGTGGGTAATATGGGTAATAAATTGCTTTAATCAGAAAAACCAAATACTTTAAAAATCCATGACTCCCAAAGTTTTGCTCTGAATTTTTGGCCTCCAGCTTCCTTTGACTCCATTTTAACACATCCTCATTTTCCAGTCATTGAAAAAATCTTAAATTTGTTTAGAATATGTGGGTAAAATAATTTAATTGGCCTTTTAACTTTTTGCAAAGGCTGCAGTTATATTTAAAGCCCCCTAATAATAAAAAGTCTAATTATTTTTAGCAGTTCTTGATAGTATAAATAGATTTTTTTTTTCATCTTTAAAACGTACTTACGATAAGCAATGACTATGATTCCCAACCAGAATGGTACAAAAAGCCGCCAAACAACAAACCAACGTCTGACAGTAGCGACGTCTTCTTGCTGCTTCCTTCTCTGATGAAAGTCCTGCTGAGGCAAAACAACAAGTATGATTAAACAGCTTAATGAAGTAAGCATTATTATACCATAAAAACATATTACAAATGCAACAGTGAACAAAAAAGTAAATAAATGAATTTCTTCCTCAATATTGTTTTCCCTTTTATTGGTTAGGGTTAATTCAAAATGTGCTCTGGATAATTCAACTCAAATCATTCCGAGCATAAAGTTTTGACCTGAAGACAGCGTGTGTCTATACCACCTATTCTTTTAGGCTGGAAGTCTTTAACAGTAATTAATAAATGTTGAACCCTAATGAAGTCTGGAAGAGTTTATCAAATTTACAACTGGGAATATTTATATAATTTATGTCAGATTAACAAACAGAAAAAATAGTCCACAGAAACAACATCCAAGAATCTTCTCACCATCCATGTTAAACTGTACTGTTAAATAAAGTGACAGATGTATAACAGCAGCTGAAGGTGTTACAGTAGGGGTCTGATTCTTCTGGAGTTCTGCAACATTAAGACGTATCTCTGGTCCAACACACAAGAATCACATGGCCGCATTACCTCCTTAGCATTCAATCAAGCTCTACAGCTGATGATGACGTGATTCCGGTGTGAGCAGAAACACATTTAAAGCTGTAGAACACCAGCTAATGAGGACCGGAGTTTGAAGCCCAATGTAACAATATTCTTTATTAAAATACATTTTTATTATTTTACAACTTACCTTTTGAGTCAGACAACTTCATCGTAAACAGTTCCTTCCTCCTTTTGAGTTCAAATTGTAGAAATATAAGTAATTAAGAACATCTTCTTGCTGTCTCCAGTACTCAAGTAGAAGAAAACTGACATGAAAACTGGACTTGTTTCTTGAAACAAGAGAAGTCTACTCTTTTTGTTCAAGAAGAGAAAAAGTCCAGTTGCCTTGCATGAGTACTTGGGATTGTAATGTCCTTGATGAGTGAGAATCTACACCAGCGTCTCTCCTTGCTGTACCTTCTCTGTATGATTCAGCTTATTTATTCCGGTAAAATGTACTTACAGCCTAAAAAAGGCAATCATGACCTAAATTCTAAAATTATGCTCATTATAGTGATGGACTGATCACCAGATGGAAAATGTAATTTTATGAAGTGAGTACAGACCTTTTGGGTTATTAGATATTAGAGAAGAGACTAAATGTACATCCTTCAATCAAACGAGGTGTGAAAATTTTGACAGGTGGGCGGGACTTCCGGTAGGGGACATCCTAAGGCGGGACTTCCGGTGACGTAACCGGATGTTGTCATTAACCGGATGTTGTCATTAACCGGATGTTGTCATTAACCGGATGTTGTCATTACGGCGGGACTTCCGGCGGCGTAACCGGATATTGTCATTACGGCGGGACTTCCGGCGGCGTAACCGGATATTGTCATTAACCGGATTTTGTCATTAACCGGATGTTGTCATTAACCGGACGTTGTCATCACAAGGAAGCGAATCTTTCTAATTGTATGTTTTTAGATGTTTTTACATTTAAAAACAAAAACATGTAGTTTCTCCATATTA
>JAHHUM010001903.1:0-127655 GCA_036173005.1 Crenichthys baileyi | reverse complement strand
TTGGAAAAAAACCCTCAAGGAGAAATATTTAATTCAAATCAAGATGTCTTTTCACCATTTTTATTATTAACCCATAACATGTTGGAGGTTCACTCATTCCCTGTACAGTAAAACTCATAATAGTTAAAAAGCCCGTCCAAATGGTCAATATAGGAATATATGTAATATGTATATGTAATTTCGGGACAGCTAAATGGGCTTCTCTCCAGCTGAAAATAATAATTAAAACAAATGTACAAATTCAGCATTGTAAAAAAGCACTTGCCCATTAAAATTTTTTTCAGATTTTGCTATTTTGTCATACTTAAATGTATTAAATAAAAAAATAAATAACTTTGAGAATTCAGAATAACCTTACTTGTGTTCATGATTCAACAAAAGGAAAGAAACTGGGCAGAAATGACCTCCATGAAAGGCTTTCAAGGCCAAAACCCCTGCTGACCCAAAAGAACACATACGCCTGTTTCACATTTGCCAAAAAAAGTGATGTTCAAGATTTAAAGAAAATATTCTATGGAATAATGAGACAAAAATACATTTAGGAAGGTGTGCATCCTATTATATCGGGCATAAATCTTGGGCTTTTTTGCTGCTTCAGGACTTGGATGACTTGCTGTAATTAAAAGAAGCATAAACTCTGCTCTCTTTCAGAATATTCTGGGGGAACATGTCCACCCATCAGTTTGGTATCCTACCTTCAAGAGCACTTGGATTATGCAACATGACCTCAGTCCAAAGAACACCAGCAAGTCCACCTCTCAAGGGATCAGACGAAAAAGCTCCAAACTACTCAGTGTTGCTGAATTAAAACAAATCTGCAAAAGGGAGTGGGCCACCTTTTCTCTGTGGTGATATAGAAGACTCACTGCAAGTTACTGCAAATATGTGATTGCAGTTTTTGCTGCCAAGAGTGGCACAACCAGACATTAGCTTTAGTGGGCAGCTACCCTTCAGGCTGGTTTGGATAGTTTTTCCCTTTATAATAAGGGATCATAATTTACTCTAAAAGCAGAGGGTTTTAAACTCTGCAATATCTTTCATTGTCATATGATTGTACAGTGTATTGTTAAAGATAGATTTAGGTGTGTTGTATTGATAAAGGGATAGATCAATACTTTTATGCTCTGATTGCCTGAGCAATCAGAAAATAAAAACATTTGATAGTAAAGTTAAAGTAGTTGAGCTTTGGTAGTAAAGCTAAACTATTAGCAGAGTGACTTTACGTAATTATTGCATTAATACTTTTTTCACTTTTAGATATATAAAAACACAGTGTTTAAGTTTTCATTTCTGAACGATTGCAATTATTCTACTTTATATACTGAAAATATATGTCACCGAGGCTATACGTTGCCATTTATAGCTACAATTCTGATGTTTCCTTTGCCTTGTGTTGAATTTTCTTTACTTAATCTTTTTTATCCTGACAACATAAAGGGAGTCAGGAGGAACTTTGTTGCCACTAGTTTTTCATGTCTAGCTGGTGAAAAGCCTAGAACTTATATGTCTGTGTTATATAGCCATGAAAATATTGCATTTATGCATTTACATTTTTGAATGTTGTATTATAACAACATGTCTGATACTTTGTAACCTAAAGGGCCATCACCAGCTAATTTGTTTGACAAATAAAACAATTTATTTTAAAATGAGTACTACAAATACAGAGTTAAAATCTTAAAATTTTTTCCAAATTCCTTAGAAAAATAAAGTAAAATACATTTAAAATAATACAACTTTAGATGAAAATTTCAGTAGAAGACTCTCAGAATAATCATGTTCTTTTAGGACTGGCAGTGATAGGTTGGTCACATGAGTACAACACAGCCCAAGACAGGAAGAACCTTTACTTAATTCCCAATCTAATGTAGGTCATAGCAGGATAAAGTTGTACCACAATATTGTTTCATCAGGCTCAAATGGAAATCAATGAAGGTTGACTCTGTTTTTTTTTTTTTTGTTTCTAATTTGATTTTAGCCAAAGGATACAACAGCTCTGCCCTTTAACTTCAAGCAAAAGCGAGAATTGTTTCAAGCTGCATTCAGAAAAGCCTTTGGAGACAGATGGTCTTGTCATTTCTGATCTAGAAACACAGACGTCAAAGAACCAACTCCTGAACTGGGCCCTTCTAGCACGACAGAGTCAACTCAGTGACGCACATGCTTGAGACACTTCATCATTATTAATTGGGTTATATGAGAAAATACATTACCTACAGTAAAACTCCATCTTTGCACATTTGCCTTTGCTTGATTAGTAATGTCTTTTCATGAATAGGCATAGTCACTAGTAATTTGTTTATACGGCCATAGAAGGATAAATCCCATTCACTTAATGTGTTTATATTACTCATAAATACAGAGGACACTAAAATCTGAGATCCCATGACTAATTTGTGCTGACTGGGCTGGACACTTAGAGACTGTTTAGAAAGACTCTTACTAATATGAGTAATAATAATAATAATAATAAACAGTTAAGAAAATCAAAATATTTCTATCTCATGCAACTGCTACTAAGTAAAAATAGTTATGATAAAGAAATTAATAAATCAAACAAGGAAATTATATTTTTGCTGACCTATTTGTACTGTTTTACTGTTCAAAAAACAATATGGTTTTTGCTGTTAAAATAATACTGTTTTTGTTGCTTTTGTGGTTGTTTTCTGTTTTTCTTGTTCTTTTATTCTTTTTTCTTAGGATTATAAACATAGTTATTCTTTACTCTCTGCTCTCAACTAAATTATAAATTTCAGCTTTTATAGGGAACCCCATAATCTCACCTGACTCACTCAGGGTAAATACCAGTTAATATCACGATTCCACCTTCGTGTGTCCTTTAGGAAGGCAGAAAGCATCTATGTTTGCCGATTTATACTGCAATTGCTCAGTGTTGACTCGAACAGCTAACAAACTGAGTAATGGTGTGAACAACATACAGTTTAGGAATCTTTAACTACAAAAAAACACTCCTCTTGATGTTGAAAAAATTAGAAGAGTATAAAATTTTAGTGTTTGAATTAACACTAAAATTTGTTTTATTAAAATTAATTTCTTAGTTACACATTTCAGAAAGAAAGTTTATGATGCTGGGATTTCACTTACCAAGGGCAAGGCCTCACCTGCCACCCAGCTTAAAACATACCTAAACCCAACTTCTCTGACTGTGGATGATGGAACCAATTGGAGGAAACATCCAATGGAGCCTGACCAAACCCCAGGAGCCAGGCCCTCACTGGCGAGGTCTCGAAAAGGAATGGCTCCATGAGATTATCCCTTTTCAGGACAAGGTATGCCCGTCATCCTCACTCAAAATTCTTGTTTAGTCATTAGTCTATCTACAGTGCAGAAATCACCTATGGCCATGAGTTATGGATCATGAGAGAAATAATATCCCAGGAGGCATTGGTTGAAATGAGGTTCCTCTGGAAGGGGGTTGGGCTGAGCCTGAAGAACCTTTCAGACCATGGTCTATCTGTATCCTTTATGTCTTACTATCAGCTGAAACGATCCTATTCGGAATAGGAGTTTGAATTTAACCCATTCATACCATACCTTTGTTTCACCTTAGGAGGTTGCTCCACACCTGCATTAACTGTTAGCTTTGAGGTTAAGACAAGATTGTGGAACAAGAGTGGTGTAGTGGCAAAGCAAATTCTGCAACAGTAGCATAGCCCTTGGGTCAAAACTGAGCAGGAATGCAACATAAATCTTCTGTGTTTATCTAATCTGAGAAATAAATTGATCAGCAGAATCTGATGTGGATGATAACATGCTACAGATGGGGGACCACACCACAGCGTTCATAAATTAAATGCCCAATATGTATTGCATACTGTACATATTGCTCAGGTGAATGCTACGGAGCTGCAAATCGTGCCCCTTTGGTTGCGTGATCCCAGGGGGATAAAACACAGGACCAGTTACCTCACCAAATCAGCTTGTATGATATGAATGACACAGAAATCATTCAAGGGAGTTTGTGGTTGTCTCTTTTTGAAGAATGAAAAATCTGAAAAGGGTTTCTGCTTTGTCATCCTGGGTGAGTTTAGCATATAGCTGCTGCTCCTCCAATCAGGATGCCTCCATTTGAAGGTATTCCAGTGTAAAGAGACCTACAAAGAACTACCCATCTTCCTCTCCCTTTTGTCTTGGGAGGGCCTTTGGATACCCCTGAATTAGCTGGAGTGTTACCAGAGAAGAGGGATATCTGAATTTCTCTCCTGGATCTGTTACATTCTCTACCCAAGCTTGGACAAGTGGAAGATGATAAATAGATGGATGAAAATTTCACAGTTAAAACACGTTTTGAGTTGACTATAACTACAGACTTACCCAACAATGATGTTCTTAAACTCTGAATCAATACTCTTTAAGCAATTTTGCTTTAAAATAAATGCTATACTTTTAAATGAGCTGCCAGATTTAGAACAAAACGAATGTCCTTGACCAGTTGACCATTATAAAATTATTTATTTTTTCCTCAACATATAACTGTGATAGAATGGGTGCCTTTCAGGAGAAATGTCCTTTCTGTAGAACCGACAAAATCTCAATTGATATGGAAGGCATCCTGTATCAAAAGCCTGTACACATGGTGTTTAATACCTACCTGGCAACAGATCCTGTCATCACATGGACGACACTCGACTCCTATTAAAATGTGCTGCGGGGGGAGCTTGTTTCCTCTTCGTTAGACTACCCGAGTCAAGGTCACAGTGGGAGAAATCTACAAAATAACCTTGATAAACAAAAAGATGTGTCATTTCGCATTTAACTAATAAATCTGTAAACTGGGATAGCCAAGGATGGATTTTTTTAGCTTACTCAAATTATGATAAAGTTTTCATTTTTGTGATGTTTAACTAAAGATGTTTTTCTTGCTTTGGAATGCCAACCAGAAAAAGAATAAATAGATCAGAAAATGATCAGCCATGTTCATGTACAGATTTCCTCTTTTGCTATTTGGAAACATGAAGGTTTCTCTTACAGCTACAGTGATGATAAAGAAAGAAAGGTGGACTAAACCAAAGCTTTACATGGGCATTTATCAACAGCAGTAAGATACATATAGTAGCTGGCTCCACAGTGAACTTAATGAATTATCTGAAACAACTTTAAGCCAAATGTAAACTTCGCATGTACTGAAGAAAAATCAGCCGATGTTCAGAGTAGACTACCTGTAGCATCCATGCGCCCAAATTGTGCACATTGTATGATATATAAATCGGAGGAATCCCCGTTGAGGAGAGGGAATTTTCTCAACAGCTGCACATGTTGCATTCAGGTACATTACTAAATCATGTAAATCAGAGGTTTTCAAACATTTCAGCCTGTTATCCCCAAAATAACAGCACCAGAGACTGCCGACTTTATTTTTGGCCACCCAAAATACCTATAATTATTTCACTCCATATTTATTTATTTAATTAATAAATAAATATATATATATTTTCATAATTTAATGGCATATTTATTTATTTATTAATGTATTAAATAAATAAAAGGTACAATTGAAGTATTTAATATGGCATTAAATGGTACATTTATTTATTTGATGGTACATCTATTTTTTTCAAGATATATTTATCTATTTAATTTTGTCCCTTTTTAGCCCTCCATACACCTCAGGAGTCACATCATAATGATTCTGCAAATCCTCCCCCCACTTGGTGTCATTTTTGGAACCCCTAATCTAAATATCAAAACAACTCCAAAGTGATTTAAACATGTTTTATTCTCAAATGTGGGCACAGTATTTAGAAATTTCTAAATATCAACATTGACCATTTTCAAGTGGCTATATTGTTGTATAATCTATCTATCCAGGCAATGGTTATGTCTGCTTATACTACTTTATTAATATAAACAGATCCAACTAAGTGTCTAGTCAGTTCTATATTTTCCACTTTTTAAAATTTAAAAACATAATACAATAAAATTAATATCTGAAATTGAAAAAGACTGATGTTTTAAAGTAAAACAAATCATTTAGTTTTAATTGTTATTTCTTTAATTGAAGTGTTCCAAAAATGTACAGAAGTTATTTAAAAACGGCATACGTAGCGAGCCATGATTTTTTTGTAAACTGTTACACCCCCACTACCCAGTAGTGTGTTTATATGTGTTGGTAGATGGACACTAAAAATAAAAACACAGTTTGGTAATGAAGTATGAATTTCCATGTCAGGATATGACACAATAAAACTTTCTTAAATGGTGCACTGAAGAAAAAAATCCAACTGATTCTAGCTGATTCTACTTCGGATGTATTTGGGTCAATGACATCACAAGAAAGACAGCAATCAATTTCACTAGTTGGCAATATAAAACTCTACAATGCTTTTAATAGATTTTAATAGATTCTGAAGCATTTGAGTTACATTTGTGTTGCAAGGAGTTTAACCTTGCTGTCATTTTCCTTAGGTGTTTTGGGTTTGGTTTTCTTTTGTGTGTCTGCTTTCACCTTCTCCCTGTTGTTTATTGTCTCCTTAATGGTCTTGTCATACTTAGTGCCTTTTGTTGGTGTTCATTAATGTTAGTAAGGCATTGCGATATTAGTGCATTCCTTTGTGTTTAAGTTCTTAGTTTATTTTGTGTTCTGTTCTTAGTGCTTTTGGATTTCTTTCTCTCAGTACAATGCTAGTATTTTCCCCTTGGTTTTAAGTTCCTTTGTGTCTTAGTCCAACTCCCTCTGTGTTAATTAGTCTCTCTCCCCAGTCTCCTTACTTTCCTGCTGCCTCAGCTGCTCCTCGTGGTGCCCTGAATTACACCTACCAGAGTATTTAAGCTTACTGGTATTCATAGTTGTTTGCTGGATCTTTCTTTCATTCTGTTACTCTGTTACTATTCATTCGTTTGCCTGTTTTTGCATTGCACCGATACTCTACCTGTTTCTGTGTCTGTTCTCCTTGTGCTCCCCTGTAAGTTTTGTGTTGTATTATTAAAAAAAAAAAAAAAACAATTCACCATGCTCCCATATTCCTGTCTGCGCTTTGGTCCAACTCCAAGCACACACAACCCCACATATGTGTTTAAGTTACAGTTTGGCTCTACGGTGATGGTGATCATCTTTAGAACTTTAAGTGGAATGTTCCTGTTTGATTTTTTTGTTATGTTATATTGGTTTCTGTGCATATTTGCCACTTAGAATGACTAATTGCCATTTTGTGCTTGTATAACCTTAAGCAGATCAGTGACCTGTCAGTTCCACTGGCACTGGGACTAGTCTAAATACAGGCTACTTTGGTTAACCTAAACAACTTCTCTTTTTCTGACAGACGAGCAACTGTTTTGTAAAAATAATGTAGGTTGTACTGCAGATATATAAATACCAACCAGTCCCACCAGATGAAGTAAGAGGTGATCCCACGGTGAAAATGTACTTAAGTGAAACACATCATCCAGACCCTATCAATGTTATAACCCACTGGGTTGAAATTATCGCTAAAGAAAGGATAAGGAAATTCCAGTCTTCCCTAGTCCTCTTTACAAACCACTTCCATGTGTTATATTGATGCAAAATCGTTATGAAATCAATGCTGCATTCTTTAATACTGCATAAATGTTTTTCTATAGCCACACAGTGTAGAAATAAACTTATTTGAAGGAGAATTTTGATCTAAACATGTTAATAAACAGGAAAAATACTAAAAAATAAGACAAGTCTGGCAAATTTTCTTATCACCTGTGTGATGTCATCAGAGGCATGTGTGTCTGAAAGTTTGTTTTTGGGAGGGTGGGTTTTATCTACAACAGCATAAAACAAATAGAAAAACTAACCATGGCAATTTGTTCTAGAGGTGACAAATTATATCTAAAGTGAGGTTAAGGGGTTTTACAAAAGCGTCTTGCCAGTAGATTCAACTTCGCAAAAATGTAAGTTCAGCTAAAAATCTGAATCACATATGCAATTCATTTACTAAATATCATGTATAAGTCTGACCCCACAGTAGAAAAATGTCTACACTGAGAAGAAAGTGAAGTATTTTAATGCACATCCAATAGTAAGGCGAGAGCTCATCTGTTGTGCATTGCTTTTCAGGAGTACAGCTATACAGTTCGCTAATGACCGAACAGCTGGCGGCTCAAAGCGCACCGCCTGGTGACAACACTCCGGGCTGATAAGCCCTCTAAGAGGCAAGGGACACTCATTCAAGTCTGGGACTCCTGAACAACCCACAGAGCTGGAAAGTGGTTTCGAGAACGTTCTGGTGATTTAGAGCATTAATAACATAGTTCATTGCCTCCTACAGTTGTATGCGTCTCGGTGCGATCAGGCGCGCAACAGAAGGTGAGCCCACATGGGCCAACATTTGTCGTTTTAATTCAGTGACCGGAAAAAACAAACTGTGAAAAAGTTGAACTATAGAAGAAAGGCAAGATCACGATGTCTATTTTTTCCGCTCCCGGACAGGAGAAAACGAAGAACTCTCTGAAATGTTCAGGAGTGGCACGTGGAAAGAGACCACCGGATTTGGAGCTCTCCGAAGCCACAATTAGTGCGCATGGATCAGAAAAAGCTGCGGGGAACGAACGAATGCAGGAGGAAGGCAGCGCCTATGTCGGAGCATCCCCTGTTCACCTGCACCCCTACCTGTCTCATCCCCGGATGTCTGTGCGGATGTCGGTGTACAGCACCGGGGTTCGCCCAGCTCTCACCCGCGCCTACATCCAGGGACGCGTGTACAACTTCCTGGAAAGGCCGTCTGGTTGGAAATGCTTCATGTATCACTTCACAGTGTGAGTGTTTCTTTACATTTTATTTACTTAAGCTCCTGGATCCGCTGGGTATTTGGTGGGTAATTGCAAATAGATCCAAATTAAACATGGAGTTAGTTGCGTTTGCTGAGTGTTGTGTTGGAAGCTCTTGCACCAAAGAGCTGTTGATCCTATGTATTTAGAAAGATGCTGCTCAGATAGCAATGCATCTCCAGTTTCCCTGGGGAAGGTTATAAGAATTGCTTAGTGTAGGCTTAACAACTAATAGAAAATTGTAGAAATAAAGTTGATTCATTAAAATATCTAAGAACTTGTTAGCACTGAAGGGATATCACATTTTTGCCAAGCACCAGTCTACGTGTAATTTTCCAGAGCTGCATTGAGGCTTTTCCGCATTGCATTCAGTGATCCTTTAAAAAACTCACATAATCTCTCCTTGCATATTGCTACTGATAAATAGTTTTTGTGCATCACAGATATAATGCCAAAAAGTAAAATCAATTTTCTGTTTTGTATCGATGCAACCCACATTTATGAAAATAATTAAACTGGATGCATATGATGATAACCAGATGAAGGTTTTGGAATGTTGGATATGATTTTCTAGCACACCCCCATGTGTGCTGTTCATCCCCACTTGCTGGCACTGATAGCAGGCAGCTAAACTTGGCAGAGTGCATGCTGTGGAGGAGGTAGCCGCCCGGTCTCGTCTTGCCACCCTGTGACCCTGCCGTGTCAACGGGGACACAGAGGAACGCGATCTGTCGTAGTGTGTTAGAATCTGAGTGACTCAAAGGGAGCATGAGCGAGCATAATGCAACTCCACCAAATTTAAACATCAAGTGCTGAAAGTATCACAATAAGGACAATATATCGTTTAAGAGCTCCCCTTGTTTAAATTATTGTATTTTTTATTCAATTTCTTAAAGGTCTTACTAAAAAAATCTGTATGGTTTTGTTGCATAGTTGTCAGTTTTTAATATGGTGTTTATTTAATTTGCTAATGTTTAGGAAATCTGACTAGTTTCATTGTGCTGTTGAGCCCAGTGTTTCTGTTTGCTGCAATTCATCTCCGTTTCTCATGAGAGCAGTCTCTGCAATGTTATTAGAAGTTTCTTGTTTTACTAATATTATAACTTTATTGGCCTAAGGGAAATTGGCCTTACTTGCTGCCCCTAAAACAAGCATGATGTCAGTGTCTCTTGTATTGACTGTAGATGCTTAGTAGTCTGAGAGACGGTAGAAGGGCAGTGAGAGTGGTGCAGCAGGTTGTAGCATGAAATTGCACATTTGTACTGAAAGTGATGACTAAAGGCTAAATGTCTTATTCTATGTCTCATATTTAAATGTGTTTGTGTTCGCCAGATGTGTACATAAATAATGTCAAGAGCTAAATATCGGAGATTGTTCATGGACCTTTGAGTTGGCATTACTGGGAAACATAAGGACAATAAAAAGGAATCCACATTTTCTTTCCAAATATTTGCAACCACATACAGTACAGGACTTTGCAACGGCTTTGCTATACATTTTGTCAAGTTATAAACACAAACCTAAATATAGTTTTTTGGAATTTTTTTGATAGATCAAAACATAGTATTGTTTAACTGTGGAGACATAATAGATATAGAGAAATAAATGAGAGGATACATGTTTTTTAAAGGTTTTTATAAATAAAAATAGAAAGTAGCACGCAACTGTGTTTACAGTCAATTTTGTTTGGAGTCCCCTTAGACAATAAAAAAAAAGTATTTTGGCCTGACCAGCAGCTTTGCACATGTGTAGACAGAATTAAGGACCATTCTCCTTTGCAAAATAGTTCAAGGTCATTTAAACTGGTTTAGGATGTCTGCGGACCAATTTTCATGACAGTCTCTCAACTGGATTTATGGGTGAACGTCTAAGCCAATCTATCAGTAATTTAACAACATTTCTTTCCAGATTTCTTTCTTTTTAGCTTTTTTTCATCTTCCCAGCATAATCTCTCCATTATATGTTGATGGGTTTAAAAATGCTTTGTGAGATTTTCAAAGCATGGGATATTGTTTTGCAAACTGACCCTGCTTTAAACATCTCAGCAATTTCATGTTTGACTTGTCTGGTGTTTTCCTTGATTTTTTATAATGCTGTTTGTCCACTAAAGTCCTTTAACGAACCTCTGAGGCCTTTACTGAACAGCTGTGTTCTCAGATAAAATTAGACGCAGGTAGACTATTTCCTAATCCGAATAAAGCTACGTTGAGTTTGATGAAGTTATGTGATAAAATGTAGTAAACTTCAATTGGTAAAAACACTTAAGCTAGGCACTGTACAGACGCTTAGTATATATGAATTGTAGGTCTACCAAATGCCAATGTACTGAACTCTCTGAGTATCAGCTGTGACTTTTCAGCTGTAAACTTAGTGTTGTGATGTCTAACCTTCCTGCAAATTTGTGGGCTCAGTTCAGAACTGTGTTTTGCAAATGTTTAATAGGGAGAACAGCAGCTACGAAAAAGCAAGTTCTTGTCATTGACCTAGAATTCAAACAATCAGAGTGACCCCAAGCCTTATCAGACTTTGGCTTTGGTATGTTTGCACTTGGATATACGTCAATTTAATTATACAGTATGCTTTGGGATTTAAATTTGTTCCAATATGGTAAATGTTAGAAATAGCCAACTGTTTGAGACAGGAATTGTATTAATATTTATGTCAAATAAATATATTAAATATTTTATTTATGGAATAAATAAAATCTGTTGTGTGATGCTGCAACACAGAATATGTATGCATATTTTATTTATTGTTTATTTGTTTTAGCTGAATTTTTTCTTAGTGTTTCTGTGCCAGTGACAAACAGTTAAATGGGATGTTTTGGTCAGCAGCAGCATGGATTCATGCCACATGCTGGGCAGAGACATATCAGCTGTGAGACATAAAGGAAAACGGAAATCACAAAGTGTTTTTCAGACTCAGCTCTGTTAAACTGAACCACTTATTCTAACAATCAGTCAGAGGCAGAAAGTTCAGACACACATCAATGATTTAACAAAAAGACTAAGAGATCAAAAGGGCTTATTCGTCTTCATTAGACACACATTTTGACGTACTGTTAGTGTTTCATTGTTTGTTTTGGTGAAAAAGAGAAACAATTCAGCACTTTTATGATTCTATTTATAAAATTGCACCAGTTCCCTTCACCCCTTGTCAAGCTTAAGCTTCAGCCATCCCACATTTGATGTTCACATTTTTAACAACCACAAACTCAACAGTCTTTCATCACCTAACTATTATTTACATTCTGGCTAAAGTTTAGACTGATGTCTTGACAAAGACTTACAGAAGCTAGTGACGTGGTCAGCTGTGTATGCTCCCGATCTTACTCTATGCTTTTGTTTGTTATTACACACACTGTACAACAGACTGCAAGTGCGATCTGTCCATCAATTATACATAGGAGAAATGCTCTGAGCTTTTGTTTAGAGTCTAGTGGAGCCTGTGCTGTTGAGCCGAGGTATTATTTTGTCTGTTGCTACACCAAGCCCTGGGGTGCTAAAAAAGAGACACAGAGGCTAATTTTTTTTTAAAGGGCCTTGAGGTAAAGGAATTGTAATATGATGGAGCAGTTAGTGGTGAGGGAAAGACAGGTCAGAAATTCTTTGTTACATAAATACTGAAGCACAAATTCGAGCTCAGCATTCTGTTACTGTTTATGTTTATCACCATTGCAAATGTCATGAAAAAAATTAAATAGGGTCCTCATTGAAAAAATAAATAGTTGTTGCCACATCAGAATGACTATTTGGAGATTTCCCTCTACTGTTGTGTCTATTTTGATTAAATTGCATGCATTGACCAATGAATAAATATTTACCCCAACTATTTTACTTTCAGTTTCGAGAAGACAAACAGACTTTCATTTACATATGCAGCATCCTGGGGACAGAATTTAGGGGACTCCAGTGTGAATTTTACTGTGGTTTTCTGTCTCTATGTTTAGTCATTTCAGACAGGACCATCTGCTTTAGTGGTGTTATGCAGCAGCCCTGAGCAGATCCCTCCTCAGTCTTTTATCTGTGTTGACGTGTGGTGTGCACGTTTTTGACTGTTTGTATGTGTTAGCTCAGAGGAGGGGCGGCATTTAGATTCCTGGCTGGACTTCAATAAACGACAAGCAGTAGCAAGAAGTGATAAAGGTCTTTGTGGTGCAAACAAAGCTGTTGCTACACATACTTTCCATCAGGTCTGCCCATATAGGATCAACACAGTGATTATTTATGGTTGTTAAGTAAAAGTTTATTGAATTCTTGTTATACATTGCAAAGTGTTATGCTTCATGCAAGGTACCTTCACATGAAAATGCCTCGTTTTTGGTTGCTGTTTTAAATTCGTTCAGTGCTTCTTTTTGGCTAAGAAACAAAATATTATAATTGCAAAAGGGGGTTTATGCGTTTGATAAAATCTGTCATACTGACAAATTGTTCAAATTTAAGTTATTTCTGCCCAACATCATTTGTTTAATGTTTTTTATGGCGTTGCATCACCACGTTTCATATTTTCTATTGTTTTTTACAAGCCTTTCTGCTGCTTTATGTTTGTGTTTTTTGGTGTTTTGTTCACATCATTATGGCTTTCTCTAATATGCAATTTAGCCTTTAAAGCTGCAGTAGGTAACTTTTGTAAAAATTAATTTTTTACATATTTGTTAAAACTGTCCTGACAGTATAATTTCAGACAGAGTGTCTGTGAAAAAATCAAGCTACTCAGGCTCCTTCCAGTTGTCTTACTGCTATTTGTAAAAAATACACCTCTCCCAGTCAGAAACAACCAATCAGAGCCAGGAGGTACAGTATTTCTTTGCCGTGTCACTCACGCTTGTCTACACGCTGCTCACACCCTCCTCCACACAGCTCCATTGTGCTGCGGCTCTGCTAATGTCTGTGCTAATGATTTGAGGACAAAGTTTGTAGTCAAAGTATGGGCAGGCCCTAGTAAATGTAAAGCATATCGTTGAATGTGCCATAGGCGTTTCTCTGCTGTCATCGGTGGCCTTGCTTGCTATCCTGCACGTTCACAGCAGGCTCCACTGTGGAAGGATGTCTGTAGCGCAGCATAGAGCAAGAGGAAAGGACCTGCAAGCTGTGCTTGTTTAAACTTTCAGGCTAAGTCCACAGTTTTCTTAGAACTCCCTACTGCAGCTTTCACAAATGTAAACCTGTTTTTGCCAATTTTCTGAAATTTTGTTTTACCAATATCTTCCCACTGATTGGGTTTCAGACATTTTAAATATTTTAGCGTGGTTTGACTAGCTGTAATTTGGTTGCCATTTTGACAACAATTGTGACTTTTTCCTTGATATTTTAGGCTTACTTTTGCACAATTAGTCCACAGCTGTTGCCATTTTAAGGTTTGCTTACAGATGTCATCCAGGTGTATTAATAGGACAATGTAAATGTTACCATTAGGATGTCTGAGAATTATGTACAGGGTCCATGTCCATCTGCTCTGCAGGGATAAGACAGACTCTGCAGTAAATGTAGTTATTGTAATAATTTCCAAACTCAGCAGTGTTATTACAACCTCATTTTCTCTGTTCTGGAGAGCAGTACCTCATTGAGATGGTGATTATTCTACTTTTTCAGTAAATTACTATTATCTATTGTATTGGTTAACAAGAGCGAAGAAGATCAAGAGACAATCTATGTAGAGTTTCTTTATTAATCATGACTCTTATAGCAGGATGAGATATTCATCTGAAAGTATCATAATTCACAGAATCTGATAATGTTCCATTAGCTTATAGCTTTTTATCTATGTCAGGGTGAAGCCTTGAGTGTTTCATTTTTTTTCTGCTGTTTACTTCTAGGTTTTCACAGAGCTTCAATCATATAAGCATTTTTCCCTAAAGATAAGGTCAAACACAGTCAGAGACTTGACCTCTGCTAATGTAAGCCGTCTAAATGAGTAATGGTCAAGCATATACTGTACCAACAGAGCATTATAACGTTTGACCAGGTCTTAAAACAGTCAATAACTAAACTAGTAACAAAAATGCCTCTTGGTATGTGTTGAAATAGCCCAAAAGGATGGTTGAGGTAATTCTCAAAATGGAAACACAACTTGTTTCATGAACCCCAAAATTAAAATGTAGAAAGGAACAGATGGATGTCAATGATCAAATTTCATGTAATTTCTCCTTTACACTCTTGTCAATTCACATGTCATAAGAAATTCATTTGGCACATTTTTTTCTTGGCTGTTATGCAAGTCATTTATTTCTAATTTAATGTTAACTGCATACTGCTTTCTATATAAGTCAGAATAAATCACAAGTGTAAAAGAAACTATTGGATTTATTCACAATCCCATTCTCAATCTCATTCACTTTTTCTAGCTTTCATTCCCATATCTGCCTGCAGAAAAGATGAGTTTGTCCTTGCTACAATGTCAGCCTTTCTGCACAATGTTATAAAAAGCAATTGTTCATTTTCTGTAATATCCTGTAAATAGATGAAATGCTGGAATACCCTTTTCCAAATTTTGTGATGGTAGCAGAGCCAAAACTGTAGCAAAGGAACTCTGGCCCTGCTTGATGGGTTGAACATTTAATAGAGTACAAAACAACAGCATACAGATGTTGCAAATGCACCTTCTTATTTTATTTTATATATATATATGTGTTTATTTGTACATTGTAAATATGTATATTCTATTCTGTAATGCATAAACAAAAACCAAAGAGCAAAGTGTACCGGAGTCAAATTCCTTGTTTGTATGTACAAACTTGGCAATAAAGCTGATTCTGATTCTGAAACACATAAGAGCAAGGATAATAGTTGAGATGGGGTTGTGAGTTATGTTGCAGTTCACCCTGCTTCCCTGACTTCCTCTTCTTTGATTGAAATTGAAAAGTATCCGTCAAATTGACTTTTACCAACAGCTCTGAGAAATAATATATACAGGGTAGCTGGTATGCTGGCTTTTATGTGGTGTTGCAAGTTAATACATGTGAACTTCAAAACAAACTGCTTTTTTCATTCATATGTCAAAAACATGTTCATAAAAGACTCATGAAATTCCCCTTCATCCCTAAATTTTTAATCTGTCTCCTGTCTAGGAGTAAGGACCGAATCCATTTGGATGCTGCTGTGGTGAAGTGTCAAAGTAGCTTCAAGCATTTACTTCAAGATTTATGTTTTGTTCCTAATAAGTAGTTTGAAGGGTTTTGAACATCTTATTATTACCACATTTGAAGCACTTTTTAACTCAAGAGGGATAATAAAAACGGTAAAAGAGCAATTTAGTACCTAGAGATAGTGTATGTGGATTGTGAAATTCAGTAGGACATGTATGTATGTTATTTGACAAGTTTCATATGTGCTTTGCATTTAAATGCTTATATTTTCAAAAAAGTTTTTCCTTCACAGCACTGTTTCCTCAGATTTAGTCAGATACTTGAGCTAAACACCAAAGTTGAGTTAAGGCTTTTCACTTTTAATCAGAGTATGAAACGTTAACATAAATATGAGCAGGGATTGAGAAGATTCATGTTTGCCTGCCTTGACAGACTGCAAGAAGCATAAAGCTTTGATTTAAAAAGCACTATTTATTGGTGTAGAAGATTCAGTTCAGTTTAATTATAGAGTCAGTTCCCACAGGAATATTGAAAGTGACTTCTGACACAAACAACGTTCCAATCAGGACATGTTCTGCTTTGATCTACACAGGTTTCTCATAGTACTGGCCTGTCTGATCCTCAGTGTCCTCTCTACCATTGACCAATTCCAGGCTCTGGCTCACACAACTCTCTTCTGGGTGGTAAGTTTAGATTCAAGTATTTTTTTTTGACATCCTTGATGAGAAAATAAAGCAGAAATGAAATTGCCAACAGAACACAACAAAGTAGGAAGAACATAAGACTGGACAGTGCTGTAATATTTTGCGTTGCTGATGTATGCTTTAAAAACATTACAAAAATTATAAAACATATCACTGATATTGAAATAAAGAATGGCGTTGCAACAAATCCTACAAGTGCAATCCTCTATCTGAGTTTAAAATAAATTTCAAAAAAATTACAAAGCAAAGAAATAAACTTACATTCATAGAATACTTGTGTTTACCCTGTTAAAAACGCCAGAGAAACAATAATAATCTTTGACATTAGTAACCAAAACAACAAAACAACACTGATCATATTAAAATCATGTTAAAGAATGCAAGCAAGCTTTTTTTTTCTGGAAACACGGTATTGCACATAGCAGCAATTCTTGATTTAGTAGGTTTCAGAAGGTTGAATGTTCAAATCTTTACAAGGACTAAGATTTGCCCTAGTGAAAGGACTTGCTTTCAGCATCGGGTTTGTATCTTCTGTTTGTGCCTATGTGGGATTTTTCTCGAGGTATTCCAGCTTCCACCCACAGAAAACCAAAGCCTAGTATTTGAAGTTTGAAATTGCGATTATGTGATGGTTGTTTGTATTTTTACTGGTTTAGCTTACCCTAGTCAGAATTAATCAAGAACAAAAAAATGATGGGTGGATGAATATTAAGCCAACATGAAGATTTCCTCAGTGAATGAAAAAGTTAAGTTCTAAGGTATGTCAGCTGCTACTCTTCCCCACAATCTATCATAGAAAAATAAAGGCATTTTCCTTTAATGTATGTTTACAAATTAGTTTTTGTGTGAGCATTATTTGTTTAGTTGAGCTAAGGTTAAGTTTATTTTGGGCTACTGTTGCTAGGTTGGTCAGATCTGTCTTCTTTTTAAAATTAAACTTAAGGTAAAGCAGGATAACTTATGTTGTATCTCAGTAAATTCGGATATGTGTTCCAATGATGCTTGTTTTATATATTAAAGTATCTTTTCAAAATAACAACCTTTAGGCAGGTATCAAACATACTTTTCATTAAGCCCATATTTATGTACAAAAATCTGTCTGATGAAATATAATCTTTAATGCCATGTCATCATAATTAACAGAAATAAACACTTAAAAAAATCAGTCTGCGTCATTAACCTATGTAATTTCTTTCATGTAGTTAATTGAGTAAACAAATTTTTCATCATATTGAAATTTATTGAGGACAACCCATATACAGTGCCACGAAAAATACTATCTATCAGGTGTAAAGGTCTGTGATTTGAACTGCACGAAGCAAAACCAATAGACTTCCAGGAAGAAAAAAATATCAACTTAGAAATTGTGCTGGTTTATTGCATGATGAGACAGAGGCACAGAAAGAGTCTGTGTTTTTTTTCAGATTATAAAATCACATCTATTAAATGTCATTGACAACACTTAACACAATCTAAATGAGAAAGGCAGAAAAGAAGAAATTGAAATGAATTCACTGTAGCACAGTGACTTTCATTTGAGTTGTCCCCAGTGGGTATAAGAGTCAATTTATATTCAGTTTATTTGTTCAGCACTAATTAAATGTGCTATACAAATGTTAAATCAAGACACTTTAAAGGACAAACAGATCCAATTTATGTAAAGGTGTATAGTGAATTCACTCCAATCATAGTTATAAAGCTATTTGACATCTTATCATTGAAAAACAATTGTAAAAGCTAAAACATCTCTCAGCACTCAACAATGCTGTGTTTTCATATAAATCCACAGGAAAATTTCATAGATAAGCAGGAACTTGACAGTGGGTGTAACACATCTTTCAACCAAATCATACTTTAGCAGGCTTTAAAAATAAGCCTATATTCTTGTTTTCACTACCTTTAATTAACATACAGTCTTATTGCCTTCCATGATCCTGCAGCATAGTTATTAGATGTGCTGACCAGATTTAGGGAGATTTTTTCAAGTAAGTAACTTGCAGTATTACCAAAGGAAACTTAAAAAATATTACAATTATCCTTTTTTCCTGGTAATATAATCAGGCAGTGCACTAGGCCAACATCTAACAGGGCTTTTTGCTTTGGTTCACAACATGCCAATCAAGCAAATATAGGAAACAATATTAACCATTTTACATTAGGGCAACACTAATGTTTGTGTTGCAATATGTTACAGTTACTTTACTTTATAAATTGTGTCAATGTGCGTAATTGGGAGAAAGAAACAGATAGACATAATGTAGGTGTCAAATCATTGAGAAAATCTTTATTTTATTTATCCATATCTCCAGAATCTATTACAAAAAGTAAGTCATCTTAGGCTGCTAAATGATGCTACAAATTAGATGAACTTCCTCCTTCATCAAAAATATACAATTTCAAGTTTTTGTGGTTTGAAGGAAAATCTCAATCCTTTCTTTTTTCACTTAGCATGGGCTGCATGGCAGAGATAGCAACTTGAGTTAGAGACTACAACTCAAGTCGCACTTGGGTGGGAAAAAAACAAACAAACAAAAAACTCTAGACTTGATTTATACGTGTGCCCTAAAGACTTGAGACTTGACTTGGACTCCTGGTCTGAGACTCAGGTGTTATTAACAGTTTTTAACTCATGTAATAAAGAGTAAAAGGAAACCGGTATGTGAGCTACACACCTTTACTTTGAAAGGATGAGTTTGATTATTAGCCAGTGATGTTGGTGGATTATGTGATGTTAATGATGACCACATGAAAGTCTCTCCAACTGAGCAGATTAAATGTGGATCATTTAGTAAACAAAAAGAATGTAACTTACCTCAGATATTCTCTTGCTGGTGATCTTGCTGCAACATTACAAGAACACAATATCAAAATAGGAGTACTTCCTGTTCCACTCATTCAGAGGTTTAACACTCATTGATTTACTTAGCACACTTTGTCTCGTTCATTATGCTGTAATTTATACCCTAAATTTATACATGTTTACTATTTAGAAATGTGATTAAAGGTTTTAAATGCATGTGGATTTAGAAAATGGTTGTGAACATTTCTGCTATATGGTGGCTTCCTGTTCTAAGAGTTAAAACTTAAACTTTACTTGCATCATCCACACAACCTGCTGTCTGTTTGTGACTGATACTCAAGTCTAACTCTTTTGATCTATACAGTTATTACAGGGCATTTTTTGTCCACAACTCATCAGGATGTTAATACTAAGTGATTGTTTCTTAAAAATATGTACAATGTGATATGCTGTATAGCTTCATTTTGTAAAGCCCCAAAAGGAAAGAGCCTATAGAGTATTCAGGCAGCCAGATCGAGTTTCTCTATTTCCATTTGTGGTGGGAAATAGTGAGTCAGTTTAAGGGTGAAACTGAACTTTGTAAATATAATTCTGTTAAAAAATAAACATAAACTAGTTTATTTTGACATGTAAGGAGGAATGTATTGATGTGTTAATTACAGGGTGTATAGCTTGTTGCGTTGAATGTTGTGTTGTTGTCTTGGTTGGTAAGCTATATGTTGTTTATTGCCCAAATAGTGTGTGCAAACTTAAATCTAGTAGTGTATTTGGCTGATTATATTATGTTGATGAATATTGATCTGTAAACTTAATAATGGCTCTAAAGAGGTCCAATAAGCATAAAACCATCATCCTACTCTCTTTTCTCCAGCATGCAATATGTGTGAATAATGTTAATAATGTGATTTTGTTCTTATACCATTTACATATTTGAAAATAATCAATGAATCAATCCATCATTAATTAAATTTTCAATTTTCATTTATATTTATATCATCTTTTCCTTAAAAAAACAAATAGCAAACCTCAGTGTCTTTACAGTTACTTTACTGCTTAACAGGCTCAAACATCTGTTTCTCAAAAGACAGCTTTCATGGAACCACATTACTGCTTTCCTGCTGGCCTAACAGAGTGAACCCAACTCCGCTAAAATCAATAATAAAAAGTACAGACTGAACCCCAAGGTGCCTAGCCTGGAAACTGTTTGGTGATGGGGAAGTCCCTCAAACTCAGATGAAAGAAAACCCATGGAGAGAATAAAAAACAGCCGAGGATTTGCTATGTGAAGAAATGAAGTGTGCCGCATGTGACAAGTTAACCTTGGACTGAGAATATTTGGATGAGATGGTAATTTGTGGTTCATGAGCTGTTATATTAGAGGGCCAGATCCTAGAAGTGTATTATCGGCTTCATAAAGAAAACAGTTAAACATGATTGTGTGAGTGGGACGTGTAATTAAAATGAATAATTTTGAATTTCATCATTATCACACAAACATGAAAAATCTATTTTCTTGGCAAAAAGATTTTCCACCTTAGGTTCCCCCTCAAGACATGTTTAATCTTCCTATTCTTCTTTTCTACACAAATAATGAATAATTAATATTTACAGCTGAACCTCTGGAAATCTCAGACATTCATCTGTTTCATTCTCTGTCCCAGAGGGACTGTTTAGTACTTGGTGCTTTCTAGTTTAGAGATTTGCTCTGACCCTCTACCTCTTTCATTCTTTCTTCTCCTCCTTGGCTTAAGCCTCTCCTTTTGTCTTCTTTCTTTATTCCTTCACACTCAAGCTTAACGGAGACCTCACTATCCTGTGCTTTGAGTTGCAGCTCTGGCTGATGTGTGTTTGGCCAGATGCTTGGCAGTCTGCTCAAAAGATTTTTTCTCAGTTTAGGATGCAAAGTATTATACACTATTTAAACAAATGTCAGTTGAATTTTGCTGTGAATTGTTATTATGATATATACTCCCAAGTTCTTAGTGAGATATAAGATGTTACATTTGCAATTTTACTTAGTAAAAAGGTTTTTGTTTTTTTTTGCTGATTTTCTTTCCTTCGACGATATTACAGAAGTGGGAAGATAAACAAAGTTGGATGTAGAATGATGATTGATTTGTGTCAAAGTTGTTGCTGTGAGGAACCCTGGGACTTAGACTCTATGTGGGAGAAATAACTTTGGGAGGTATCCTAGATTTATTGTTCTCTTTGTAGTTTCTATAATGAGAGAAAAGGAAGAGCAGGGACAGGAAAATGTGGGCCTGTGTTTATATGACTCAGAATAATAGGGTAGAAAGATGTAGTGGTTTTTAGTCTTTAACCACATTTAAATACTTGTGAGAATTTTATTCAAAAACATCTGACTTTTCATAACATTTTAAAGAATTATCTTGCATATTCTAAAAGTTAACTTTATATTATATTTCTCACCAATAGAAACTGTGTCTCCAGTGGCTTTCAAAATTATCCATACACATTTCCCATGTTTATCCCATCACAACCAAAACATACATGTATCTTGTTTGTACTTTTTTACAGAAAAAGACAAACCTTACATGAGTTTTAAATGTTTTGTTTAATTCCTCATGCATTATACCAAGCAGATCAATGCACTACTGGGAAATTGCCAGTAGGGCTTTATATTTTGTCATTGATGAGCATCGGACAAAGATCTGTCAAACATACATAGCAACATACTCAATGACCAGCAAGTGCTCGATAGTATGGTGATTAAAGTGAGGTCAGAAAATCCACCAAAACTTTACGGAAACAATTTGTACATAACATAACAATTTACAGAGTGACTTCCACTCCAACTTTCATGATTATCTATGAAACAGCCATCCCAAGGCATTAGTGTAGCTTGGGCACCAGTGTTGTGTATGTCTCAAAAGCATTTCCTCTGCAATCACATAAATAGGCCAGTCTTCTGTTCGCATTTTCTTTTCTGCAAGATTTCCCCTCAAGCTGCCTTTTTTTTACGTGCCGTAAAATTATTTCAATGTGAACACAATTTGAGCTGAAATTCAGTCATTCTGAAAGTTAGCCAGTTTACCCATTTCTCAGTTTATGTGGAAGATTTTTTGAGTTTGTTACTTTCACATAAAAAGATGATTTTACAACTATATCCCGACAAAATCATAAACTGTTATGAAATATGATGCACTGATTTTATATTATAGGGTTTAAGTGCCTCTATTAAGGTACAAAATACACTGCAAGGTAACTTCAAAACAATATGAACTGACTTATATGATAAAAGTAGACAGTTTGACTTTTATTTATGATATCTTTTCATCATTTCTAACTTCACTTCACACCTAATCTACTAAAAGCAATCATTAATTTAATACATGGGTTTTACATTTTTAAGTCTCAAACCTACAATCAAAAACACAGCTAAGGCTTTTAAGTTATATAAAAAAGCACTTTTTCTTTTCTTTTTCTGTTTTTATGTAGCTCTTCACAAACATTCTACAGAAAATCGTCCTTGGGTACCTTCTGTGTTAAGATAGATCAAATAAAATGTAGACGATGGGAGGAAGTTACAACTACACATGAATTGTTTGGTCTGACTAATTCGGCGATTTGTGAAATCACATAGTTTTCTTTTGGGTTATATCTAACAAATTTCAGGGTTGCATGTTTGAAAATGGCTTATGCTTATTTTTTATCCCTCACTGCTGGTAAAATTTTAGCTTTTTTGGAACGACAGCTTGTTTTTCAACCTTGAAGCAAAACCCCTGGTGAATAAATTAGGAAATGAAACATTTGGCTTAACATTAGCTTTCTGGGGTGCAATTTAACATATTAATAATCCAATTTTCTTTTCAAACTCTGCTATTTTTTATTCATTGGCTCTGATAAAGAAATTATGAATGCAGTTCAACATGGAAAAACATCATTTGTCAGAACCCTTTAGTGTTTTTCTCTCATCATTCATTCCAGAGATGGTGTCATCAAACAAAATCGAAGAGGCTATTGACTTTCTTTCAACCCCTTTTCCTTGCATTTTGCAAAGGATCATTAATTTCTACATACTGGGCTCACATGGTGATCCTTTTTTATTGTAAGGTGGCAATAAGTTTGCATGAAGAGAAAATAGTTGAAAAAAGTTGTGTTGAATATTTTCAATTGTAATAAATAAATAAAAATATTTGAAGAATTAGAATAACATAAAAATACAGAAGTAATATAACTGTGGTTGTGAACAAAAATTCTGGCATGACACAGACTTTATGAACTCAGTTTTTACATTACTATGCAGAGCGGTTAGATGCATATTAACTCTCTGAAAGAAGCTTTATTTGTTTAAAAAATCCACAATTATTAAAGGGAATGACACAGTTATTGCAATTAGGGCTATAATCACCCCTTTCAGTCTAAGTAGCAGGCTAATTGCTATAAAAGGGATAGATGTGTCCCTTTTTGTCTTGTCCCTCAGTTTTGTGTTTTAGCTATGTTTACAAAGTAACTCACCATCACCAGTTTGCATCAAATTGTTCAAACACTTGACTAAAATGTTGCAAAGAATATTGCCCTTAAAAGAACAGTTTATTAAAATATCAAAAAGTTCAACATCAGAGGTAAGATTGCAAGATTGAAGGCTTTAAGGTTTTCAGTAATTTACTCCTGAGGGTGGCGCTAATGAATTGTGTTTCTACCAAAGCAGAGCTCGCTAAACATTGGCAGCAGGTGGATTTGTGACTTTTGGACAATAGCCTTGAGAAAAGGAGGGCGGCTAGGAAGTTAGTTCTGTTCTACAAGAACATTGGGGACTTAAGTTCTGCAAGTGTTCCGCTGTGTGGGTGTGGCTTCGTCAGCTTTGGGGATGGCGCTCACCTGTGGGGGTGTGCCCCAGTGCTGTTGGGAGGAGATTCATGGCTTTTGGGTTCGGGGGCATGTGTTCGATATCTGTGTCCTGGTTGGGGGTGGCCCTGTGGGGAAATTCACGTTGGGGTTCATTGGGGGTGTGGGGCTCATGAGGTTAGGATCAGAATTCATTGGCGGGTTGGGACTGTTTCATCCTGTGGCGGCTCTGGTTGGCGGGCTAGTTTAGACCATGTAGACCCTTCTTTTGTACATGGCCCCCTCTCCGGACAAGGATGGGGGTCGTTGGGGACTAGGGTTGGGGCGGGGGGCTGGGATCTGGGCCAGGGTCATTTGCTGGTTGCCACTATGGGGTATCGGCACCCGGACCTGGGAGTATAGATTGTGACTGTGTGTGCCTGTTTTTTGTGTCAGGTTGGGTCTTGGACTGCTCCCTCTCCTGGATCAGTTTAGGCCCCCCATCAAATGTAGGGCCTATTTCCTCCCTGCCACACTACCTCCCGGTGGTTGGTGTCTCTGCCCGCTGGTGTACTTGTGGTTCTCAGTGTTCGGGGCTGGGTGCTTCGATGTTTGCCGGCTCACTCCCAGTGGCTGCTTGCTGGGGCCTGGACCCCTGGGCTCTGTCGGGCCTCTGCTTCGGGAGTGATATGTCCCGGGGTCTCGGGTCTCTGGGTCCATGGCTGGATCTGCTCAGACGTAGACGACTGCTGAAGGGGCCTGTGGGCTCGACGCTGCAGCTCCCGGGGGCTTCTGCACTGTGGCTGCTGGGTGGTTTCCCCTGGGACTCTACCCTGCTCTTCTCTAAGGGGGTTGCGGTAGTTCCGGCGGTGGTTCTCCTGGGTTCCTGTGCTCTGGGGGGCCTTTAGAAGTCTATGGCTCTGATCTTCTCCATATCTGTCCCAGGTCCAGGGGGGCAGGTCTGTGGTTCCTCACACTCGCTATAGCATATTTTTATGGAGAAACCTTGTATACCCAAGCACTCACACTCAGACCTACATGTGTTTAGATTCAGTTGATAACAGACACACAAATCTTCTATATTGAGCCGCATTTACCACTAAACAGATCTTGCATTCATAAGTACTGTGCAATTTTTGTTAAAAAAAGCTGCTAATGTGAATGTTTCTGAAGGTGTAGAAGCAGGCAGGGTGTTATCTTGTATTTTATTCATCCTTCTTTCTCTCGTCCATTCTTTTCTCCTTCTCTCCCCTTTTCCTTTTTGCCCCACCTCTCTCTCTTTCGTGCTTCTTATTTTTTTCCTTTTCGTTTCTGTCTTTGTGTCCATAACAATTGAAATAATCCCAAAGCAGTTTCTAATAAAGTTTATTTTATAAATATCAAGCAGAGCTTTAAAGCGTTAGCTGTAATGCTCCACTTGTGAAAGTAAATCTGGCTGTTTCTTGGCACTCAGACAACAACTCTGAGCACTACTCTGCCGGACAGGACACGGTTTTAAAAAGTATAGAAAAAACTGCTGCAATGTCAGTTTTTCTGAAGAATATTCAGTTTGATTGTTTAAGACACCTGGATAATCATTTGTTCAGAAAAGAAAAGATGAGTTCTATCACAAGTCTAAGATTGAACAATTTTGACACAATCCATGTGTAGTTATATTTCTGCCCAAGACCGCTGTCATCAATAATGAAGTTAAATATAGTCTAAGAGCAAATTATTATTGTGTTGTTCTAGGTTTTGTTTCCAGCATCATGGCCAACTGTATCAAAGAATAAAGTGACTACAATGTGTTTCAAAGACCATAACACTGACTTTATGTACCTGTGGTCAGGACACAACCCAGATCTTTATACCTAGGCCTACCAGTGATAGCTAGTCAGAGCATCTCCAAAACTGTGATTCTTGTGAAGTGTGTCCAGACTGCACTGTCCAGAGGGTCAAATCCCTGCACCTTCAGGTTGGGGACTGCAGTGTCCAGGCAACTACCAAAAGTGGTTTAAGAAAACACAGTGGGGGGCTGGCGACAAAGTTGTGGCTATTGATACACACCAGGAGAGACCACTGGCCAATGTGGTCTGATCCAACAGATAAACTATTGCAGCTTAAATCGCTAAATAAGATTTGCAAGGCATCACAGATTTTTGCATGTTGGTCCGTAGTTACAGACCAGTCAGGGTGTTCACGCTGTCAGGGGTCCTAAGGGGCTTTTTCAGCAGTATAATTTGCCCTGATACAACGCAAAAATGGTTCACAAAGGATTTGAAGAGCACAGTAATATGTTTGAGGTGTTAATTTGGCCTCCTATATTCCCAGATCTCAACCCAATACAATCAGTGGAATGTGAGACACGAACAACTTTGAAACATGGAGTCCCCACCTCAAACAGTACTTAAAGGCTCTGCTGCCAACATATTGGTGCCAGATGCCAAAGCACTATTTAAGGGGGTCTATTTGATTTCATGCCTTGACAGGTCAGGGCTGTTGTGCAACAAAAGAGGGGGCAAAATTAGGCAGGTGGTCCTTATTTTACGTCTGTTCTGTGTGTAAAAATTTCAAACCACATTTGTGTCTGTGACAAAACGTTTGCCATCAGTGTTACTAATTTACCAATTCTGGAATCTGTTTGGTTTAATGATGCACAAAACTTGAATCACCATAACTGTAATGGACGGTTAATAAGCCCGAACGAGAGACGCAAGGCCATCCCCCCCGTGGGCCCACTACCTGCAGGGGGAACCACGAAGGACTGTCTCGTGTTGGGGTTTACCCCAGTGGATGAGAGGGTCACATCCCTGCACCTTCAGGTTGGGGGCAGGTCACTGACTGTCGTTACGGCCTTCGGGCCGAGAGGTAGTGCGGAGTATCTGGCCTTCTTGGCATCCCTGTCAGGGGTGCTGCATAATGCCCCTCCTGGGGACTCTGGGGACAGTGACACCTGGAGAGGCGTGATCTGGAGGAATGGTCTCCCTGATCTGAATCCGATTGGTGTTTCAATATTGGACTTCTGTGCTCATTATGCACATAATGAACACCATGTTCAAGCATAAGGGTGTTCATCAGTGCGCTTGGCACCAACACACTCTAGGCAGGAGGTCGATGATCGACTTTGTTGTCTTCAGATCTTCGGCCGTATGTTTTGGATACTCTGTTGAAGAGGGGCTGAGCTGTCCACTGATCACAACCTGGTGGTGAGTTGGATCTGCTGGAAGAGGAGAAAGCCGGACAGACTTGGCAGGCTCAAGCGCATAGCAAGGGTCTGCTGGGAACGTCTGGCAGAGCCCTTGGGCAGGGATGTATTCAACTCCAACCTCCAGGAAAGCTTTGACCAGATTCCAGGGAAGGTTGGAGACATAGAGTCCAAAAACTCTGGGAGGACTTCAATGAGGCCATGGAGAAGGACTACCGGTTGGCCTCGAAGCGATTCTGGCAAACCATCAGGTACCGCAGGAGGGGAAAGCAGTGCTTCTCCAAGACTGTTTACAGTGGGGGTGGGGAGCTGCTGACCTCGACTGGGGACATTATCGGCTAGTGGAAGGAGTACTTCGAGGATCTCCTCAATCCTGCCATCACGCATTCCCTGGTGGAAGCAGAGGCTGGGGACTTGGGGTTGGACTCTTTCATCACCCTGCCTGAAGTCACCGAGTTGGTTAAAAAGCTCCACAGTGGCAGGGCTTCGGGGAGTTCCAACTATAGGGGAATCACACTCCTCAGCCTCCCAGGTAAGGCCTATGCCAGGGTATTGGAGAAGAGAGTCCGGCCGATAGGGGACCAGTGGATTTCGTCTCTTCTTTTTGCAGATGACATGGTCCTGCTGGCCCCCTCTAGCCAAGACCTACAACATGCACTGGGGCGGTTCGCAGCCGAGTGTGAAGCGGCTGGGATGAAGATCAGCTCCTCCAAGTCCGAGGCCATGGTTCTTGACCAGAAAAGGGTGTCTTGTCCTCTTCAGGTTGGAGGGGAGTTCCTGCCTCAAGTAGAGGAGTTCAACTTTCTTGGGCGCTTGTTCACGAGTGAGTGGAGAATGGAAGGGGCAATCGACAGATGGATTGGTGCGGCTGCCACAGTAATGGGGACGCTTTGCTGGTCCATTTTGGTGAAGAGAGAGCTGAGCCAATAAGCTAAGCTCTCGATTTACCGGTTGGTGTACGTTCCTACCCTCACCTATGGCCATGAACTTTGGGTCATGACTGAAAGATAGAGATTCCAGATACAAGCGGCAGAAATGAGCTGCCTCCCTAGGGTCGCCGGGCACTCCCTTAGAGACAGGGTGATAAGCTCGGCCATCCAGGAGGGGCTCGGAGTAGAGCCGCTGCTCCTCCACATCGAGAAGAGCCATTTGAGGTGGCTTAGGCATCTATACCGGATGCCTCCTGGACGCCTTCCTCGGGAGGTGTTCCAGGCACGTCCCACCGGGAGGAGCCCCAGGGGATGGCCCAGGACACACTGGAGGGACTATGTCTCTCGGCTGGCCTGGGAATGCCTCGAGCTCCCCCCCACAGGAGCTGGAGGAGGTGTCTGGGGAGAGGGAACTTTGATTTTCTCTACTGAGTCTGCTGCCCCCGCGACCCGGTCCTGGATGAAGCGGAAGAAGACGAGTACTAGTCATTTCTATTAAAAATAACAAAATGTAATTAGGAATTACAAAGCAGATTAATCACATATTAAGCAGGACAAGTGTAAAAAAAATATCCATTCCCTTAAGGGGTGACGGTGTCGTCTTAAAATACAAACGTGGTGGGTTAGATTCCAGCGTCCTCCTGTCACATCTCAATGTGCCCCTGGGCACTTAGCCCCAAGTTGCCTACTGATCTTCGTGCCAATGTATGAATGTTTGTGCATTTGTGAGTACGATTGGATGTATGTGGCTGTAGTGGATAGCAACTAAATGGTCAGAATGACTGGAAAACTGCTACATAAATGAAGCCTACTTAGAATTATTCAGTTTTTTTTTCCTTTTTTCACATTTAAACATTGTAGATTATCAAATCAGTTTTGATACACGGCAAAGATTACATGAGTAAATGCAAAAATTTGGATTTCATTAAATAAAGAAAAAAGTCTCCAAACCAACCTAGACGTATGTGAAAAAAAGTAATTTCCCCGCTTGTTGAAATCTTTCCATTTTCTGCAAAATCAGGAGCTGCAGAAAATGGAAAGGGATCAGGAACCTGTCTGACAATATAAAGTAAACAACAAAGGGCTCAAAAAGCAACATGTCATGCCAAGGTCTAGAGAAATTTACGAACAGAGAAGAAACAAGGTCATTGACATTCCTCATCCTTTAAAGGGTCAGAGTAATTTCTAAGACCTTGGTCATCACAAAGCAATCATTATACGCACAGTCAAACATTGTGGTACTAAGGGTATATTTCATAAAATTAAAACATCGTTAAAAGTCCAATATTTTTTCAATATTGTTACTCGTTTTAGAAAGTGAAACCCATATGTTGAACAAAGTCATAACATAAAGTTAAACATTTCAAGCCTTTGTTTCTTGTAGTTCTCATTATTATGGCTTTTAGACAAGGAAAGCCGAAAATTCTGTATCTTAGAAAGTTAGAATATTACATATTTCAATTTATTGGCGACTGTGGCTCAGTGAGAAGAGTAGTTGTCTTGCAATCTGAAAGTTGTGGGTTTGATTCCAGTTTCCCCCTGCCACATGTTGATGTGCGCCTGGGCAAGGCACTTAACCTCAAATTGCCTACCGATCTGTGTATCGATGTAAAGCGCTTTGGATAGGTGCTATATAAGTTCAGTCCATTTACCATTTACATAAGATTATTAAAAACGATATTTGAAACAGAAATGTCAGACTTTTGAAAAATATATTCATTTCTATGCACTAAATACTTGGTTAGGCCTCTTTTTGTTTGAATTACTGCATCAATGCAGCATGGCATGGAGGTGAACCTGTGGCGTAATGGAAGCCTAGGTTGCTTTGAAAGCTGCCTTGAGGTCATCTGCCATGCTGGGTTCCTTGGTACCTTTGGTGGTGTGGGGAGGTGCCAAGTCCTGCTGGAAAATTTAATCGGCATCTCCACAAAACATGTCAACAGAAAGATGGACGAAGTGCTCTAACATTTCCTGGTAGATGGCACAATTGACTGTAGACTTCAGAAAACACAGTGGACCAAGACCAGGAAATGACGTGGCTCCCCACATCATCACTGACTATAGGAACCTGCAGACTCTGGGACCTTGATTTCAAAATGAGATGCACTGTTTACCTTTATCTGAAAAGAGTTTTTGAAGCACTGAGCAGCAATCCAGTCTCTGGTTCAGGAGTGCCTTGTAGCCCATGTGTAGGATTTGTCTCTGGGTAGTGACTCTTGATGCACTGACTCCAGCATCAGTCTACTCCTCGTGAAGCTCCAACAAATTCTTAAATGGACTTTACTTGACAAGCCTCTTAAGACTGTTGTAATCCCGGTTGCTGGTTTACTTTTTCCTTCCACTCAACATTCTATGAATATGTTTGGGTAGAGCTCTCTGGGAATACCCAGTTTCTTTAGCAATGACCTTTTGTGGCTTATCCTCTTGACAGATGTCTTCTGATATGTCCAGAAGACATATCTCAAGAGGGAGAGTGATCTCTAGTCAGCAGTCTTCCCCATGATTGTGTAGCCTACTGATCCTGGCTGAGAGACCATTTAGAGGCTCAGGAAACCTTTGCATGTGGTTTGAGTTAATTAGCTGATTAGGATACAATACCATGCATTTCCAATCGTCAAAATTACAAGAAATAAAGGGTTAAAATATTTCACTCTATGTATAATCAATCTATATAAAATATGAATTTCACTTTTTGAAATGAGAGACAAAAAATATTTACCTTTTTCACAATGTTAAATTTTTTTGAGATGTACCTGTACGATGGTCTGGGGCATTAACATTGTGACATTAACCTCAAATGCACTTCTGGAAAGAAGAGAGGGGCGAAATTTTGCTACAGTGATATAAGACCTGGTTTTCACCTAGGACTGGGTTGTTTGGGATAGCTTTTATCTCTTAATAAATGAAATCATCATTTAAAACTGCTTCCTAGAAGCTACACCTGGCCTGACTCTGTGTCTACCTGTGACACCTTTCTGGAGAGGGGAATCCTCCAAGCTTCTGCTGGCAACAACTTAATGCTCACCCTCTACCGATGATCCACATGGCCCTGTCTTTCAGTGTTTAACCCTTTCTCTTCTCCTAGACATAGCTACTGACTGAGCTTCTACTGTGACTAACTCTCTGTGCTCTCTTCAGACTCTAACTTGAAAACTGGCTCAGAGTTTATTTGTTCCTTCTTTCTAGGTGAAACGAATAAAGGAGCTACATCCATTAACAATTACTTTTCCTTCCCATAGAAAGTACTCCTGGATCAGTCCTTCTTTGTTCTCTTTGTGTCTCTGCTCTGTTCTCTCTAACCCCCAGTTCGGTTGTGGGCAGATGGGCGCTCACACTGAGCCTGGTTCTCCTGGAGGTTTCTTCCTGTTAAAAGGGAGATTTTTTTCTCTCCACTGTCGCTACATGCATGCTCAGTATGAGGGGTTGCTGCAAAGTCAACGCCAGTGACTGTTCCACTGTCTCTATATGCTTCATCCGGGAGGAGTGAATGCTGCAAGTCACTGACTGGATGCAAAATTTCTGGGGTTTCCTTTAGACAGAAAAACTTTTTTCCAATTTGAATAAATAACAGAATCTGACTCCACTGTTCAATGATTAAGATTAATTGGAATGTATGTACCTGACTTTTGTGAAGTGCCTTGAGACGACATGTGTTGTGAATTGGCGCTATATAAGTAAACTGAATTGAATTGAATTGTTTGTATTTACTTATTTTAGCTTTTACTGGTTTTGTCTTCATATTTTACTGAGGGAGAACCAATCATTGTGTGATGGTCTATATATGACTCCTTGTGCATATAAAACCAAGAATCTTACACATGCATTCTCAAAATGAGGGATTCATTTAAAGTAAAGATTTGTTGCAACTCACTGGTTTGCTCAGATAGTTTCTATTTTGCCAAATGTCCATTTAAATTTTATTGCATCTGGTTGCTTAAGACTGCATTACAATTGTTACAGTATATAAATTCACTACTTAAAAACAAACAGTATTAGGCCTTTCTCCATGACAGCTAGTCACAGAGGTTATCTTTAAAGGTTGCCAAGCAGCAAAATATAATAAAGCAGTAATCAGAACTAGCTACATATAGACAGCAGATGAATGAAAAGACAAATCCATAATTTTGTGCCAGTTAAACATAAACAAATTGTATATCTGTTGAGGTACACTCAATAATTGGGTCATATTATATTGGTCCTTCTATCATTTATAAAATCAATGACTCTCTTTACATCAGGAAAACACAATCTTCAAAAGTAATAATGAAAATGTATTTTTCTTTTTCTCCAAGAAGGTTGCTGGTAGAAAAAAAACAATGAGAGACATTCCAAATAACCCTAAATGAATACAATACAGATAAATTCAACCAATATGGTGTTGTCACATCTTAATCAGGCCCAAGTGCACTGCAGCTAAATCAAAAAAACTCATCATTGATGTGACAAACATGAAACACTAACAAATGGTGTCTCTTCTGAGGGAGAATCAATAATCCTTAATTAAGTGCATTGACATGATTAAGACAGTGTGAAAAGCTTTGCAGAGCACTCGCATTTATAATTTAACCATATTTGTTTTGAAGCAACGCAGGCACAAACCTGAACAGCTGTTCAGGTGCTGTTGCACAAAGTAACCTGCAACAACATCTGATGTTTGTTTTTCTGTCCCTCTGCCTCATTTGTCTAACAGGAGATCGTCCTTGTGGTGTTCTTCGGGGTGGAATATTTCGTCCGCGTTTGGTCTGCAGGCTGCCGCAGTAAATATGTTGGCATCTGGGGCCGACTACGCTTTGCCAGGAAGCCAATATCTATTATAGGTGGAAACACAATCCCCATACACTTGTATATCTCTACCATGCACACAAGCAGATATGTCACTCCCCACCCACTCCTACAATTTTTAAACAATAACCAGTAATGTAGCCCGAGCCTCTTCCCAAAATGAGATAGTCAAGACAAATTCGGCATGAAATTAAAACTGTCACTGCAGTATTTTCTGACGTTTGGAGTTTATTCTTCAGATTTGTGCCTCCAGGTGCTTATTCTTAAATGAAGCGCCATGAATATTATTATTATTACTCACACCTGATTAATATACAACTATAATCGTTTTAAAATAAAAGAGCTAAATGTTTTTTCTAATCTCTTTCTATCCTAAAATAAACCTTTATTGTCCTATTGATGGACTACTCCAATATGTTCATGTTTCTAACTATGCCATATATATTGCCATATTTGTACTGAGAGTCATGTTCTTCATTACCACAGATCTAATCGTGGTTGTTGCTTCAATAGTTGTGTTGTCAGTGGGCTCCAAAGGCCAGGTTTTCGCTACTTCTGCTGTAAGGTAAGACATTCTTTGTGTTTAGGTAGAAAATATAAGACTGTCGGGTCCCAGTTTAGAATGACAGCTTATAAGCTTAAACACATGTGGAACATTTTCTTAACTGGTTAATGTATGTCATATTTATAATTAATTCAGTGGTATTGTGTGTGCAGGCATACCTTGCAAAAATATTCATACTCTAAATACATTTTTCACGTTGTGTCCACAAACTGGAATGTATTTTCAGGGATGTTATGCAGCAGATCAATGCGTAGTAACACATATTTGTGAAGTGGATGAAAAAGGACAAAACTGTTTACATATACAAATCTAAGGAGTCTGGAATGCAATTGTATAAACTTGTGCTACATCTTCAGCATTTTGTTTGCTGTTTCCTTTGGCTTTCTTTCATCAACTGCTTTCTTCTTGCCACTCTAATATAAAAAACCTTTTGTGTGCATGACTAATAGTTATACTGTTAACAGATTCTTCTACCTGAGGTATGGATATGTGCAGCTTCATTCACTGTTACCATTAGCTTCTTGGCTGCTTGTCTAATGAATGCCCTTTTTGCCTTACCTTGCAGTTTTTTTTTGTATTGTCATTTTTATTTTACGGCACTAGGGGCTTTATTTCACAGTATATAGGCAGGAAATGAGCAGACAGCGAAGGGGGGGGACACATGCAGCAAAGGTCCCAGGGTCGGGAATGGAACCAATGGACAGTGGTGTTGAGGACTCGTTGCCTCTTATATACGGTGCGCATGTACTGCCTCTACAACGTATGCCGTGCTGTCCTTTCAGTATAGGTGGATGACTGATATCTTGGTAGGTTTGAAATTGTTCCATGCTCTTTACATTTTTGGATAATGGATTGAAAAGTGAACTGTGAGATCTTTGAAGATTGGGATTTTATCTTTAAAACCTAACCCTTTATCTCTGACCAGTCTGCTAACTAAATAGAAATAGACACCACCGTTTCCAGATTTTTATTGGAAAAAAAAAAGTATCGAGTAATACAGTTTGGCACTACTTTCTGTTGATCAATAACATAAAACCTAAAAACTTTAAATAAAAACCTAATAAACCATATTAAAGTTTGTGGTTGCAGCATAACGAAATGAAGGAAGGATTAAGAGGTAGGTATATCTTTGCAAGGCACTGTAGAGTCCCAGGTTAGTGTGACAGCTGTCCTCCACATGACCCTAAACTTAAACCTGTGGTGCATTTCATTAACCTCTTGATGTATATGATATTTATTATTACTCCAGTCATATTGTCTGCACAGGCATATCTACCGGTATTTGGCATGAATATATTAAAAAAGCCTTGCAATTTTCCAGAGGGATTCGCTTCCTGCAGATCCTGCGAATGCTGCATGTCGACAGGCAGGGTGGAACTTGGCGTCTCCTGGGCTCAGTTGTCTTCATCCATCGGCAGGTACAAAATCACAGCTCTAAATGTGCTGTATATTTCAAGTCCACAGTCATTGCTGCCACTGGGGTTTCTGACTATTATTAATAAGCTGGAGGTTCTGTGTCTGGGGAGTAATAGCCTCTCCATGTCATGTGTACTTTTTTCCTCTATGCAGTGCAAATAGAGGGTCCTCAGATGGATATACATCATAAAGTCAAAATAGTATTTTAGGGTAGAGAAGTAAAAGAAAAAGCACAACTGTGACACATTAGCTGGGGAAGATTATGTCTTTCTCCAGGGTGTCATTTAACCAAGACACAGAGGTGGCTGTGATTGTCCCCAGTGGCCATGCTGGGTGCCTTTAATGTCCATGTGAAAGTGATGAGTGATGAGCAGGATGTCAGGAATTTCACTTATCCGGGGCCACCTGCTGTTCTTCCTTCCCTTCATGATGGCTGATGACCATATCACTTATAGCTGCTGCATTGGTGCAGTGGAAATATCAGAGATCTTTTCCAAAATGAGATGGTTGATGTTGATTTTTTTTGTTGAAACATCTAAAATTATAAATTGTTCAGAAAGAGTACCCTGTGACAATTCACAGTGCCAGATAGTGATATGATAATTATGTTGCTCTATTTTCCTATAAATCTTAAGCAATAACTATATGCAGTGTAATATCTGGTGCATTTTATAGGTTATTAAAAGTGCTTTATTAAGGCAGTAAGAGAACATAAAGCAAAAGATCAGACTATATTTAAATCTTTTTTTATACTGAGGATCCCAAGTTATACTTTCAAAATTGGTGATCCTTCAAATGAAAGCTATACCAAAGGTTTAGTTACTTTTTACAGGATCTGTTACAGGAAGGGCTGCACAGTGCCACAGTTGGTGGCACTGTTGCCTTGCAGGAAGAAGGCCCTGGCTTTAAATTCCAGCTTGGGGTCTTTTAGCATGGAGTTTGCATGCTCTCCCCATTCACACATAGGTTCTCTTCAGGTACTCCTGGTTTCCTCCCACTGTCCAAAAATAGGCTTGTTAGGTTAATTGATCTCAGTCACTTGCCTTTGGAATTCAGTGTCTGCTTGCTAGTTTTTTTGTCCTGTATGACTTTATTGGTTACTCTGTGATAGACTGGTGACCTGTCCAAATTGTACTCCGCCTCTTAATGACTGCTGGAGTTAAGCCTGAGCCCTCTTGTGTTCCTGCCTGGTCCAGCTGGTATAGACAATGGATACATGGATGTAAAAGGAGTTGTTACAATCTCTTGCAAATATATTAAAAACACAGTCTTTAATATATTCTATTAGGATTTATAATAGATCAACACAAATAAGTGCATCATTGCGAAGTAGAAGGAATAAAAATCTGATAGCTGTGTTTTGCATTTTTATGTAGCACTTTACTTTATTAACTTTTAAACTGCTTTCAGAGGTCACCTAAATAGAGCATGTGTGTTGCTTAAGCTCAGCATAAACAGCTTTTCTTTAAAGGCCTCATAGATTTGAAAACAATAGTGAATAAACATCATCATGAAGATGAAGGAACACACCAGATAAATCAGTAATAAAATGAGGGCAAAGTTTAAAGCAGGATTGTGTTATAAAACAATATTCCACATTATAAACATCTCATGAGCAATGTTTAATCCATCATCTAAAATGGAAATAGTATGGCAAAGCGGCAAGGCTACCAAGAAATAGTCATCTACCCAAAGTGAGAAACCTAGCAAGGAGCAAATTAATCAGAGAAACAGTCAAGGCCCTTGGTAACTCAGAAGAGTCCACAACTTGGGTGGGGAAAGCTATTAACACAGCTATTTGTAACAATTAGAACTCCCCTTTATAGACTTTTCTTTATAGACATTTAAGGGATACAACATTTGGAAGAATTTGTTCAGGTCAGATGAGACCAAAATCGAACTTTTTGGCCTACATGCAAAATGCTGTCTCTGCATATTACCCTGAACACAACACCACCATGGTGAAATATGGTGGTGTAAGCATCATTGTCTGGGAAAGCTTTTCCCTCAGTAGGCACAGGGAAACTGGTCATTGTTTATGGGAAGATGGATGGAGCTAAATATAAAAAAACCCCTGATAAAAAAAAACCCATTGGGAAAACCACAGCAGATTTAAAGGGACTGGGGATGGGGTTGCCCCTTCCCAAACCTTCCCAACCCCTTTATACAGCCAGATCTAAAAATGGAGGGTTTTAAAACCCAATGCTTTTAAATGTTTTTTAAAAATTCCCGGGTTTTTAAAGTAAATACAAAAACCAAATTCAGAATCTTTTGGGAAAAGGATTTAAAAAATTGGGGTTCAATCTATTCTGTTTTGAGCTTAAACCCTTTTTAAAAAAAAGGGGGGCCCAAAAAACATGTCCCCAAAGAAAAGGGAAAGTGAAAAAAAGGACATACCCCAAAAGCTTGCGGGCTGTAGCTCCCAAAAAAATTTTGATCTTAAGGGGGGCCCATAAATGGGCGTTGGAAACATTTTAGATTTCCTTCATCCACCCAATCCATTTTCTAAAACCCGTTTTTTTCCTTACGGGGGTCGCGGGGGAGCTGGTTTTCTCGGGTTTTCCTCCCAATCCAAAAACGTGCCCTGCCCCAAGGGAAACCTGTCCAGTGGGGACCCCCTCCCGCCCTTTAAAGACTGTGGACAAAAAGGAAACCAGCTTCCCCCGCCCCCCCCAACTAGGGAAAAGAAGGGGTTTTGGAAAATAAAATTACTGAAAGGGGACTTAGTAAAATTTCCCTAAAATTTTTGCCTTCTCGCTTTGAAAACCAAATTTTTCCAAACATTTTGGGTCTAGTGGGGGGGCCTCGTCCAATGGAAAAGTCCTTTTGTTTAAGAATTTTGGGTTCCAGTTTTTCAGAACGGCCCCGTACATTGAAAAAGGGGTTTGTTTAACAAATTCCCCAAAAAAGGGTTTTTACCCCTTAAATTTTTTAACATGTTTTTTGTGACAAGCAGAGCGTTAAATGGAGCAATAAAAAGGGGGAGAAAAAGAAATTTGAAAAAACTAGGTATGTTGTTACATTGAAGCCTAACAGGGGTGAAATTTTTCCCTAGGGAGAAGAATTTAAATAAGGGGAACATTATTAGGGACATAAATTTTTAAAGCAGAATTAAAAATTTCATACGAAACTGATTGTTTTTTAAAGAGCTTTTCCATACATATAAACCAAATAAGAGTATTGTGCCTATTGAAGAAATTGTAGATAATTATATATAGAGGCTACAGTAATGTGGCTAAAGTTTTTTGTTTTTTTTAATACAGCACAATGGAGAAGAGAAATTCCCCGAATAAGTGGGGGGCGGGGAAAAACAAAGCGGCAGGGATACAAATTGTTAACCATTTTGTTTTTAAATTTTTTTCCCTATGTTTGCTTTTTGCGGTAAATACTTATCCACTCAGCAGGCAATATTGGTCTTCTGTTGTCTCTCCCATTGCTTTTTGAGCTGCAGTGCAACATAGCTGGAAATGTTACCAAACAAAATCAGCTTTAAAAAACTTTAGTCCTGGAGACCAAATACTAAGATTTTAAACAATACAAGCAGCAGAAAAGTTATTTGGGATAAGTTTTCTTTCCCTAAAATTGTTTGGGAATAAGGGCAGTCCCAAAACACTGCACACCCCATCTTTCCTTTTGTAGGCATTTTAAATGAAAAGGAAAGTGGAAACATTCAGGGGAACCACATTACATTCTATAAATGTTTTGCTTTACATTTCTTATTTTGCAGTACTGCCTCTTGCTCTGTCCCACAAGCAAACGGCATATAATAGGAAGGTTTTGTCCACTGCTTTTTGTTTTGGGGGGGACCATGTTTAAAACCCTCAGCCCTTTTCAGTTCTTTTTTGAAATGAATAAAGATTACTGCTTCATGTGCTTTGTGTCCTGTTTTTTTTACATATGTTGAAGAAAAAACATGCATATTAAGTTACTTGTGTATTATTTAATCACAAAATTACTTGTTTTGATACAGTCAGTTTAAATATATAGCACCTATTCACTACAAAAAATCCAATTGATATACAGAAATATGCAGTCAATTCAATCAATTCATCGAGTGAGATTCAAAGTAATTTTTATACATTCCAGTTCAGTTCTATCTAGAAAAAAAGGCAGTCAAGTTTATTTTTGCAAATTGTTAACATGTTTTCTATCTAAAGAAACCTAGCCGATTGCATCAAGTCAATGACTGAAGCAATAACTCCTCTTGGACGAGCATTTTGTGACAGTAGACAGTCAATTACATAAAGTCGTTGACTTTGCAGAAATCCCTTACACTGAGCATGCATGTGGTGACAGTGGATAGGAAACCTCCCCTTTAACAGAAAGTAACCTCCGGCAAACCTTGTTCACTTCTAATAGCCATCAGCCATGAGAGACTGTGGGTTTGAAAGGGCAGAGCATACATCAATGCACTGGTCCGGGAGTATATTCTATGTTAAAGAAACATTAAGTAATAAATGCAGCAGTACCTTCTTTATAGGCTTCATCTAGGAGAGAAACACAACTAAAAGTGAGCTCTGAGCCAGTTGTTAAATCTGAAGGATAAAAACAGTACACAGTTAGTCTCAACAATATGTCCCTTAAATGTTGTTGCTATTCTTGATCTGTTGGGAACATATGGAACAATTAAATCTGTGACAAATGCTTGATTATTAAGGGCTTTACATTTGGAAGAATAATTTTAGAATATATTCTGGATTTAATAGGGAGCCAGTGACGAGATGCTAAATTAAGAGAAATATGATATCTGATTTTAATCAGAATTATTATTAAGTGACCAACTAAGCAGCTCGTTTTTAAAATGCTCGGGCCCAAAGACAACAAATTCTCCATTGTCTAAATTCAAAACCAGAAAAATTAAAAGTCATCCAGTTTTTTTATGTGTTCAGGTCATGCCTGTAGTCTACATAACACTTGCATCCTAAATAAATAAATACAACTTCCTGTTCTTTACCTTTGTTTTGTATTTTATTGTGATTAAAGGGTACTGTAATGCTAATGATCTATTCTCATATGGTATTCCTAAACATTGATTTGTTAAAGATATTCTGATGGAAGATGTAGTAACCGCAACCAGTAATTCAATTAACACATTAAAAGCAAAAATGACAATAAAGTAATAGTATTTTAATTTTAAATACAATAGTATTACATCAAATAAAACACAGAAGTGATTTTGATACTATAAAATAAATTACAATCATAATACTGTAAAGAAAAATACTGTAATACTATGGTAGATAAATTACAGTAGTGATTTTCGCACTGTAAAAGATATGACAGAAATACTTTACACCCTTTTATAGTAACTTAGTGGCAGCTTGATGTCAGTAACTGTAAAAAAAAAATAATAATAAACATTTACATTGCCATCTTAACCTTCTTGTCTCTATGATACTGTTTCCTGTTACATTGGTTAGTACCATTACCTCATTGCAACTGTTTTGTTTTTTTGTGCAATCTAAGACGGGTCAGAGAAAATATCATCCTGTGAATGTAAGCATCACCTCTGCAGCAGATTATGTCCACATTTGCTCCTTAAACTCCTACTGTGTGTAACCGTTTCATGTTGTGTAAACTACAATAAATACGGAAGCCGGTTTAATAAACTGCATTACTGCAAAAAACTATTTGCCACCTTACAGAATATTTGTATTTTTCTTTTTTGTCACAATGAAATTTTCAAATCATCAAACAAATTATAAAACAGACTAGAGCAAATACAACATGCAGTTATTTAATGATGATTTCAATAATTAATGAAAAAAAGCTTTCCAAACCACCCTAGCCCTTTGTGAAAATATAATTGCATGCCCAAATCATGCCTTAACTCCTATTGCCTCACGTTTTTTTGTGTCAATTTCACTAGCCACACCCGGGAATTATTTCTTCCTGACCTGTAGAATCAAGAAATCTCTTAAATGGAACCTGTTTGACTACATGAAGGGTAGAAGATCTTTGATAGCAAAACATCATGACCCGATCTAAATACATCCAGAAAAAGATGAGAAACAAAGTCATTGACATCAGTCAGGAAATAGTTGCAAAGCCATTTCCATCTGAGCTTGGATGCTGGGTTTTACGGTGACCTAGTTTAAGTCTGGACTTTAAACAGTCGTTTTATACTTAAAAATCTTCCAGTGTGGCTAAATTAACACAACCCTGTAAAGAATTCCTACACAGCTATGTAAAAGACTCGTTGCCAGTAGCTCATAAATTAGTTGTTGATGCCAAGGGTGGCACAAACAGTATTGAGGTTTAGAGGGCAATTACTTTTTCATGTAGGACCAGATTATTTTGAATTGGTATTATTTCTTTTAAGAAATTTTGTATTTACTCATGTTATCTTCGACTGATATAGGAAATAGTTTGATGTATTGAAGTGTGACAATTAAGCTAGAAGGGGCAAAATCTTTTTTACAGAATTGGGTAGTTTAGATTTTTATCTTTCTGTTGCAGAACTGAGTTCTGTATCATACAGTTGGTATAATAAGAAACATATTTACACACATCTCTCATCTCTCTCAGTACAGTAACCCTCCTGTAGATCTCATGTATTTCTCCTTGCCTGTAGATAGCTTTAGATAAAAAATAAATACCCAGAAATATATAGGTGTCACCATATTGCAAGCTCAAATAAAGTCAAGACTCCAGCAGCTTGTATTATGTTGTAAACATTTTAGTGTTTCAAATAATGTGCATCATCAAATTCATCATGATACACTCAACAGCTAGCATTTAAATTAAGAAGAAAGTCACCAAATCAAATGCATTATTTTACTGTGAGAGGATCTTTTTGCCTTATTTGTCAAAGCATTTACATTATTGTTGGGAAGATTTAAGTCTGTTTAGTGTTATTCAAGATCCTTAGGGATTAGATATAAGAAAAAGAACCAGGTGATTTTAAGACTGCTGCTAAAAAATGGCAAATCATTAAAATTATATATTAAGAAGAGCAGGTTTTTTAATTGTTAACTAACTTAATACAGTACTTGAATATTTAAACCCACATGTCATTTTGTTAACACCTCTTTATGTGATCATGAGCAGTTAACTGATAAAAATCATAAAACTTCAGCTAAGACATTTAACTACAAGTGTACATTCTTTATATTCAGAGACTAGGGATACTTTAAAGTGATATATGTGATTGGTATAAGTTTGAAAAAAATATTCTGTTGCTTCATGTGTATTTCAGGAGCTGATCACCACTCTGTACATCGGGTTTCTGAGCCTGATCTTCTCCTCATACTTCGTCTACCTGGCAGAGAAAGATGCAATTGATAGCACAGGTTCCACTGGCTTTGGAAACTATGCGGATGCCTTGTGGTGGGGAGTGGTAAGACTATCCATCCTGATTATTGTTGTTTGTATATTTCTACAGTTATAGGAAAAACTAAGTACACCGCAGATGCATCTGTGCTTAGCTAATGGACTTTATTAACTCAGCATCAGTAAGGGACACCACCTCTAGGAAAGCAGGAGAGCTGGCTGTTTGGTGTTCTAGAGCATGCAGGTGTGTGTTAACATAATGCCAAAATGAAAAGGCATCAGCAATAGCAATGAATAATAGGCAGCAGTAAAACCATATACTGCTTATTACAAGCTATAAGGACTGAATCATTTGATGTCCATCATTTTAGAGATTAAAAAAATATTAACAACTTACCATTTAAGGTGGTTTCCTGTCTTCCCGGAAATGGATGTCCCTGCAAATTTGCCCCTGGGACAGACATAGCAGGGGTCTGCTACTCCAGTCCTCAGGAGCCGATTTCCTGGAGGTTTTACAATTTTTCCTTGTTCAACACACCTGAATCAGATGAATAGTATTTGTAGAGCTTGCAGATCAGCCAAGGTTTCAGCTTTGTTGTAGCTGGCACACACCTAAAAAGTACACAACATTGGCTCTTGAGGGCTGGAGTTTGTCACTTCTGTGCTACAGGAATTAGTTAGCATAATAAACACCAAATTAATTGAGAAACATCACAAGCACCTCCTACCAACTCTCAAGCAGCCAAACAATAAAATCTTCTGTATTTTAAGAGTGCCTCAATGGGATGGCATCTTTTCAGCAGCCAAAGCTTGGACAAAACTGACTCATTATCAGGACAGTGATCCCATCGCTGTAGCAATTCTATAAATAATTAGCCTAAAAGAAAAGGAATAAAGGTGTTGCAATGGCCCAGTCAAAGTTAGGATTTCAACCTTATTGAAATGCTATTGAGGAATTTAAAGAGATCTGTGCAAAAAAGCTTGAAAACCTCATTAGGCTGAAGCTAAATTTTAAAGAAGTTCCCCCTCAACAATGAAAGATGTAAAATCATACAATCTAATATGGTTCTACAATGTTCTGGATCATGAGGTGTCCTTTGTTTTTCCAATGACTGCATTCATGCATAAATCTGTAATTCATTCACACTAGATTTCTGCTTGGTTTTAGTCACTTTTGTCTTTCAAAAAACATTTTTGAATGATTATGGCAATTTTCATGATCACTTCAGTGTTAAAAAAAAAGAAATGAAATTCAGATTTTTCACCTGCAGTGTATCAAGACAGTGTTTCAGTAAACAAACCTCTTCGGTGCAAGAAATTAACATGTGAAGCATTCTTTTTGAAAGTTTTAGATTTTTTTTTTTATTTCTAAGGTTATTATGTTAGTCATTGGAGATTATCACCTACTTAACTTCAGTCTTCAGTTCGCAAAAAAAAACATCACTAAAATAATCTCACACCAAGATAGAAAAATACCTGGCCTAATACAAATGTACCTTTTAACAATATTTTTATATTTTTCACACCAATATAGATGTGTTGTCATGCAGTTTTGAACTACGCCTTGTCATTGCGCTGACTCCACTGAGTAAAACTCTCATCTTAAGTACTTATTCATTATAAAAAACAAGATAATACCACACTATGTTCTATATTTGAAACTTTTTTCAATGTACACAAATAAATCCAGCACAGAATATAGTAACCAGGGCTGCACTGCTTTGTAATTCATATTTTTTATTAATTAAAACAGTTTAAACTTCCAATATAGTTTGACATTGCTCATTTTTATTCAAGCATTTCTCTATATGAAGCATAGCTTAATGGCGGGTTGGTTTAAATAAAGATAAGTAGTATCAAAATAATACAGGTCCCTATACTCACAGCCTGCAGGAGCTCAATGAAAAAGGCACACATTACCCAGAAGAGGAAATATTGCATCTGCATCCTTACAGCATCCTCTGTCCAAATTATGATTTATTGCAGTATAGATAACATTTTAGTTTTTGCATAAACAGGGAAAAACTGGTTACTTGTGTGATTCATTCAGTGCAAGCACATAAAATGCCCGGTTGCTAAAGATGCATATGACACTTTACTTTTCTTCTCCGCAGAGAGGTATTCCTGCCAAAATCTGTTTTTTAGTGCTAAATGAATAGTATTTTTTTTATCATTATTTTTAGTTTTTTGGTAGCTTTAGTTGTTTAATGCATACTTAAAGGTGGTTAAATGTCTAATATTATATGTAAAATATGTATTTTGTTTTTCATTTGTGTTCCATGGGCTGCACATTATATACAGCATATATAAAACCAACCTTTCTCAAAAGTCATATTCAATTCAATTCAGTTTTATGTATATAGCGCCAATTCACAACACATGTTGTCTCAAGGCACTTCACAAAAGTCAGGTACATACTGTACATTCCAATTAGTCCTAACCATTTAACAGTGCAGTCAGAGTTAGTTATTTATTCAAATTGGATAAAAAGTTTTTCTGTCTAGAAAACCCAGCAGATTGCATCCAGTCAGTGACTTGCAGCATTCCCTCCTCCCAGATGAGGATGTAGAGACAGTGGACAGTCACTGGCGTTGACTTTGCAGCAATCCCTCATACTGAGCATGCATGTAGTGACAGTGGAGAGGAAAAACTCCCTTTTTAACAGGGGAAAACCTCCAGCAGAACCAGAACCAGGGCCAGTATGAGGGGGCCATCTGCCCCGACCCACTGGGGGGTTGGGAACAAGGGAGAGGGCACAAAAAGAAAAAAGAAGCACTGATCCAGGAGTACTTTTTTTATGGGAAAAAAGTAAATGTTAATGGATGTAGCTCCTTTAGTCGTTTCATCTAGAAAAAAAAGAACAGATAAACTCTGAGCCAGTTTTCAAAGGTTTAAGACTGAAAGAGAGCACATATAATTAGTTACAGTAAAAAACTCAGTCAATCGCCATGTCTAGGAGGAGAAAAGGTTTAAAACACTAAAAGACAGGGCCATGTGGATTATCGGTAGAGGGTGAGCATTAAGTTGTTGCCAGCAGAAGCTTGGACGATTCCCCTTCCAGAAAGGTGTCCACGGTAAAACCGAGTCAGGCTTCTGGGGAAAGAAAAGAGAGAAACAAAGTTAAAAGCTGAAAAAACAGCAATAATGCAAATTGGGAGATAGTGTGAGAATGTAGCGGAAAAGAGGGTAAAAGTGGTCATTATGTCCTCCGGCAGCCTAAGCCTATAGCAGCATAACTACACAGAAAGTTTCAGTTCAGATTATTTAGTTAAATGGCGCTTATTTACAACAATAAGTCGTTTCAAGGCTCCCCACAAAGGGTCCCTTCTGATGGTCATTGTTATACTAAAAAGAGGGTGTGTTTGCACCTCAACCATAACTGAGCCGGTTTAGGCTAAACCTGACTCCCCCTTACTCCATCCAACAGCGAGGGAGGAAGGCTCCCTCCCTGATAATCTAAGCCACTCAAGCTATGTGCTTTATCAAAAAGGAAAGTTTTAAGCCTAGCCTTAAAAGTAGACAGGGTGTCTGCCTCACGGACCAAAACCGGGAGCTGGTTCCACAGGAGAGGAGCCTGATAACTAAAGGATCTGCCTCCCATTCTACTTCTAGAGACTCTAGGAACCACCAGTAAACCTGCAGTCTGACAACGAAGTGCCCTGTTAGGAACATATGGAACAATCAGATCTCTGATGTATGATGGAGCTACAGGGGTTGGACAATGAAACTGAAACACCTGTCATTTTAGTGTGGGAGGTTTCATGGCTAAATTGGACCAGCCTGGTAGCCAGTTTCCATTGATTGCACATTGCACCAGAAACAATGTGAAGGTTCAATTAGCAGGGTAAGAGCACAGTTTTTTCCAAAATATTGAAATGCACCCCACTTATGGGTGACATACCAGAGTTAAAAAGAGGACAATTTTTGGGTGCACGTCTTGCTGGCGCATCTGTGACCAGACGAAAAGTCTTTGTGATTTATCAAGAGCCACGGTATTCCGGGTAATGTCAGCATACCCCAAGAAGGACGAACCACATCCCCAACAGGGAAAATTTTGCCCTGGGCGCCAAGAGGAAGCTGTCTAAAAGGGATGTTCGGGTTTCTAACCCGGATTTGTGTCCAAAAAACTAAACCACGGCTGCCAAATCACGGCAGAATTAAATGTGCACCTCAACTCTCCCTGTTTCCCCCCAAACTGTCCTTCGGGAGCCCCAGGGCAATATACCCCGGCCGGGCTGCTATAGCCAAACCTTTGGTCACTCATGCCAATGCAAACATCGGTTTCAATGGTGCAAAGGAGCCAAAATCTTGGGCTGTGAAAATGTGAAACATGATTTTTTCCTGATGAGTCCCTTTACTGTTTTCCCCACATCCGGGAAAGGGGGTTCTTGGGGGGAGAAGCCCCAAAGAAGCGTACCACCCAGACTGTTGCATGCCCCGGGAAACATGGGGTGGATCAGTGATGGTTTGGGCTGCCATATCATGGCATTCCCTTGTCCCAAATCTTGTGCTAGATGGGCGCGTCACTGCCAAGGACCCCCAAACCATTCTTGAGGACCATGTGCATCCAATGGGTTTTCAAACATTGTATCCTGAAGGCGGTGCCGTGTATCGGATGACAATGCACCAAACCACAGCAAGACTGTTGAAAGATTGGTTTGATGAACATGAAAGTGAAGTTAAACATCTCCCATGGCCTGCACAGTCACCAGATCTAAATATTATTGAGCCACTTTGGGGGGGTTTTTTTTTGGAGGAGCGAGTCAGGAAAAACGTTTTTCCCCCACCAGTATCACGTAGTGACCTGGCCACTAACCTGCAAAAAGAATGGCTTAAAATCCCCCTGACCACTGTGCAGGACTTGTATATGTCATTCCCAAGACGAATTGATGCTGTATTGGCCGCAAAAGGGGGCCCTACACCATACTATAAAATTATTGTGGTCTAAAACGGGGTTTTCAGTTTTCATTGTCCAACCCCTGTAGATTATTAAGGGCTTTTTTGAGGAAGGGAAATTTTAAAAATTCTATTCTGGATTTAACAGGGAGCCAATGAAGGGAAGCTAAAATGGAAAAATTATCTCTCTTTTAATTTTCATCAGAACTCTTGCTGCAGCAATATATATCTATATTATATATTCTATAAATGTATAAAACTTTATGTTATCATCATATTATTATTGAATAAATATTAGACAAATCATTACAATAATGGCCATAAGCTTAGGTTTCACCAGATGAAAATATGAAGTTTAAAGACACTCGGACTGGTTGACCATCGCTTTGCAACCGTTTCAAACTATGCTTTGATAACATACTACTGAAGTGAAGTGGCCTTAAAGGTGAGTTAATCCCAAAGCAAACCCAAATATTGCTAACCAACTTGTTGGATGCTTTCATTGATATTTTAACAATTTATGTTTATTGATGAGTGTTAAGTCTTTCTGGGTGGAAGGCCTGCTTGCCAAGGATTCAAGTCAAGACTTGAGCCAGGCCACTCCAAAGCTTTTAATATTACTTCCAGCCAAAAGAAACATGTTGGTTTAATGGAATAGCAAGTATAGACATTACTTTTGTTGGATTTTTGTCCAGACTTTAACTATGCCAAAACAAAAACCTTCATTTTGCTCTTTTATTGAGCCATTCAAAGGTGGACCTGCTGGTCTGCTTTAGACATCTGTCCTTCTGAATAACCCAAGTGCCCTTTGGCTTGAGGCCGTGAACTGGCCTTTTTGCAAATGTGGGACAGGCCCATGGCAGCTCCTTTGGCCCTGGATTGCATTTTCACCCAATCTCATCAACCTTATTAGAAGCAAGTGAGGCCTGCACTGCTTGATGATTTTCTGTGTTCTTCATCCTGGATGCAACTGATACAATCTTGGAGTAATTTTGATTGGTTGACCACTACTGGGAATGTTCACCAGTGTTCCATGTCTTCCCCATTTTTGGATAATGGCTCTTACTGTGGTTCCCTGGAGTCCCAAAACCCTAGTAATAGCCTTGTAACTCTTCCAGGCTAATAGAGGTCAATCAAATTGTTTCTCATCTTTTCTTGAATTTCCTTGGATCTGAGCAAGAGGTATATTTTTTAGATCTTTTTGCCTACTTCATGCTGTTATATGGGTTGTATGTAAACGATTTATTGGTTCTGGATGTCTGGCAGTTATCAGGCCTGGGTGTATGTGACAAAACTGATCTGTGAATAATAGTTAAATTATGATTTACAAGGGAGGAATACTTTTTTCCACCAGGCTATTTTAATATTGCTGAATTGTAGCAGTAACAACTAGATTTGCTTCTGATCTTTGATTACGAACATATTTACATTAAAGTATTGTTCTTTTTAAATAGCCTTGACTACCCTGGGGCTGTATTTTTTCAACTGTGAGAGGTCAAACACAGTCTGTGTTTTATCTGTTGTTTTGTTGTCGAAGTAGGAGTGGGTAAACCTGTGGGTAGATCCAGTGGGTTGCTAATGCAGGCACTAACACAAATAGTGAAGAGAACATGGGATGAACTTCAGCTTTCTAAAAACTTCAGGGATTTTGTTAAAAGCACACACATGTTCAATTCAGTCGATAACCTTTGTTATATAAATAAAAACTTCTGGTGTATGATTTTTATCTGTTTTTGCACACATTAGTTTTGTTGTGTGTTCTCATACAAAAGGAACATGTGAGGGAGAACCAAAGAGCTAAGAGTTCAACACTGTGGTCAGGAAGACTGGGAATTATTATTTTGAGGGTTTTTTTCTCAAGTACAGTTTAGGCTACAGTTCTTCTTAAGAATATGGATGAAAACTATACTAACAATCTGAATTATACAACATAATTAATGTTAATAATGCAGTGCCCTTACCAGACCTCGACAGCTTTTGACCTCAGCCCTGTATGCTTTTTCTTGCCCATGAACCAACATATTTGCAATTCCAGTAGCCAAACTTCATGGTCGAAATAAAAATAGGACTAAAACATCTACCTATAAGAACAACCTATAGATGAGGTGAAGCCATATCATTTAAGTCTTTACAAAATTAACAATTAAGTATTTTTGTAATGTTGGAAACTAATGAAGTGAGGTCACCACTGGTGTCATATGCTCATATTTTCTTGTTCCTGTTAAAAGATGAGGGTTGGTGTCTATTACAGCTGCAGACAAGTAGCAGTAATTGAGTTGTGATTTCATATTTATTAGAAATCTGGGCTGAAACCAACTAATAGAAACACAAGGAAATTACATTTTGCCACAAGCATATTAACTTATTATTATTGGTTATTACATGATATGTTGTTAAAACATATTTTTATAAATGTATATTTTCTCTTAGTTATGTAAATATATAATTTAATGCATGGAGGGATTGATGCAGTTGTTAGATCACTTAGGGGATAATAGGGGGTAAGCAACATGCAAACTTTCCAATGCAATCTGCAAAACCCCTTTGTCTGCATTGTCTCTCCCCCAGCCTGCAACATAAGTCTCCATAGTTGCCAAATGTACTGGCTAACCCTCTTTGTCACCTGCATGGAAGAATGTTAGCTGGCATCCAACTAATAAATCCAGAGGAATTCAGAGACACTGAGATCGGCTATACGCAGGGGCAAGAGGGGGCAACACCTCAAACAAATGGCTTGCCCTCTTAAATCAAATCTGCAATGAGGCAGAAGCTTTTTAATCATGTGTAAGTGATCTTCTGTCCCATTGCCCCCATCCCGGTCCACCAAATAACACATGCAAATGAACCTAGAAGTAGACTACCCTCCAGTGTAGGATTTCACACGGGAGGATCTGCTGAAGCCGTAAATCTTTGGTGCAAACTTTTCAGTGGAGTTCTGAATCACACAAGCACAAGCCCCCACCTTGCCTTTCCTCCTACACCTAGCCCTCATGTAGTGCCAGACTGGAGGAAAAACCGCAGCCGCTGCAACATTCTTAGACAGGTAATGTCAGAAGGTGTTTGGTGCAAAATTAACCATAATGCATTATGGCCGCTTCGAGGATTGTAGCCACTATACATGGGTCGCGCGCTTAACCCCTACACCACAAGCGCCGCACCCCGGCCCAATGTTTCTTTAAAAAAAAGGGCCGGAGAGGGATGCATATCGGCAAAACACCTGCTAAAAAACCCTTGCATTTTCTGTCAATCAAGATCCATGCATGACTGCATAACGCATTGCCTAAGCGCTTTTTACTAATAAAATCCGTAATTTCAAAGCCTTGTCTAGCTGTTGAATGATATTTGTCAGGTTTAATGAAAAGAGAAAAAGAGGGAGATATACAAAGAAACAGACCAATTAGACCATTTCACTAATTTCACTGAATTATTTTGATCTAAAAGCCTGAAGAAGAAAAGAAAAAGAATGGCCACAACCATTTTTCTGAATGTCGGGTAACTCTCGCAATAAAGTGTTGAAAATAGAAACAAACATACAGTATTTTATAACTACAACATGCTGGCCAAAACTCTGTTCTGTGTAGGCAAAAGTCACTTTTACTCAAGTAGCTCTTTTCATGGAAGCATTTCTACTCCAACAGTGGAGGAATCATTTTCCTAGGTAGTTAACATTAAGAGCTAATATATGTCGAAGGCTAAATATAATGCTATATGATATAGAGCAGCAAACAAAAATTATGAATAAATAGGAAAATGTTACTTAGCTGTCTGTTTGATTTTATTAGCACAATAATAGACCCAATGTTAACATTACCTACAGAAGGTTTGTGATTTTAAATGAAAGATAGGTCTTAAGTTGAGCTACATGAAAGTGTGATGAGTTATATTAATATTGGTAATGGTTTTTTATTAGTGTAATGTTTAAACTCTGTCAGAAAACTGCCAAATAATGTATACTGTTTTCTCACTTGATTTGGTGAGTCTCTTTTGACTACAGTGCATATGTAACCGATTCTTGCTGCACTCCAAAGTGTCAGAGCAGACCAAATAACCCCTCGACTCTGCGTTGTGTGATTTTTTTGTAAAGGAAGACAAGGAGTTTCTGGTCGATCAGGCATTTTATTTCCTGCGTGAGAACATAACGGGTTCGTATCAATGCAATCGGCTTCAGCTTCGCACAGCACACTGGTGCAGCTTTCACAGACTGGCGCAGATTACTAAAACAACATTTACAATGTACAACAAAGAATATAATAACAAATGGTTTACCTGCGTGAGAATATAACGGGTTTGTATCAGTGCAATCAGCTTCAGCTTCAAACAGCACACTACAACAGAGCTTCATGTTAGCATTTAGCATTACCATGCAGAGTGTCCTTCTATATTAAACAAACTGAAAGTGCAAAAACTGGTGTCAAGTACACATCCAGTATGCACCCACCATACCCAATGTGTGTGATTGCTAATGTTTTTCTATGCTCTGTGCTGAAAAATACAACTCACCTCTAGTGCAGCTTTCACAGACTGGCACAGATTACCACACCGAGAGGGAGGGCGCTATTTCCCCATTGCACTTATACATAAAGCAAGTGGAATTTTTCAACTTAACCACTGTTACATTCCCCCCTGCTGAATTCCACTTGCACCCCCCCAAAAAAAAACTAAACCAGGTACAACACAGCAACCCGGAAAAGAACAGAGAACAAAAACACAAACAAAGACAGTTCCTAATAGCTCATACACAGCTATTAAAATGTGATAAATCAGCTCAGCAATCCCAGACAGTACGGTTACAAAGAAATTCCAGTCAGAGGACTATTCTCAAAAGAATCGTCATAAGAAGAAGATGGCCAGACCCCTTCATCACGCATGAGGGAAGCAAAAAAATAATAATAAAATTCCCATTACATATTTCACTGTATTGTAACCATATGTCATCCTGACACAGACAAATCAACACAAAAGCATCCCCACAGTTATGAAACGCCAATTCCCATTTCAGACACAATAAAAGGAACTAGCACCTTACAGGACAGAAACATTTTTTGTCTTCTGATGCATCATTTCAATCAATCTAGAAACAGGTTTAAGTAACCTTCCCACCCTTGATCTAGCATGAGTCCGTCCCACCCCATCAACAACAGTTTGGTCTCCAGTGGGAGCGACGGTTTCAGGCGAGCCATCAACCTGACCCAAAGGCAAACATTCTGTGGCACCTTCATAACTACGCCTTCCAGTTGAGCATCCTCAGTCATCAGCAACTCGTAGGACACCTCAGATGGTAAGTCAGAAACCCAAGCTCTTGTCCTGTACCCAGCAGATGCCACAGACACGTCGCAGACAGCTTCTCCATCACCATCAAACATCCGCAAGCCAGAGTCAGAAGACACACTCCCTTCGTCCTGAAAAGAGTCATCCCCGAGAGGGAGAAAGTTCACTGGCATAATCAGGTTACGGTGTACAACCTTCCACTGCCCTGTGGAAGCATTCTGCAGCTTAAAGGTGTGACTCGTGTCATTCTTGTCAACGACTGTATAGACAACACTCTCCCAGCGATCTGCCCCTTTTTGTTGGCCAAAAGGATGCGGTCACCAACCTCCAGAGGGGATCCCCTAACTTTCCGATTATAGAGATCTGTGTGGCGCTGCAACTGTCTACATGCCGCCTCTTGTGCGATGTCCACAGCCTCCTTGAGGTCTTTCCTTACTGTCAGAACATATCGATCATAATCGGTGATGTCATGGTGGTCAATGACTGAACCAAAGATTACATCAATTGGGAGTCTCGGCACCCTGCCAAACATTAACAGAAATGGCGCATAGCCATTCGTCTCATGGACGGTGCAGTTGTATGCAAACGTGAGGGCTTTCAGCGGATCAGGCCACCTCTGCTTAGCTCTTGGGGGTAAAGCACAAATCATATAGCCCAAAGTGTGGTTCATCCACTCACAGGAACCATTACCCATTGGGTGATTTGGGGTTGTGTGGGACTTCTGGACACCAGCAACAATTAACAATTCTGAGATTAGCACACTCTCAAAATTTGCTCCCTGATCAGAGTGCAATCGTTTAGGAAAGCCGTAGATGCAAAAGTAATTATGCCACAGTTGGTGCGCCACTGCTGTAGCAGACTGGTTGGGGCATAAAAAGGCATGCACCATCTTCGTAAAGTGGTCAGTGACAACAAGCACATCCACTGATTTGTTTGCAGAGTCGTGTGCTGACCAAAAGTCTATGCAAACCAATGCAAGGGGCTCTGATGTCCTGATGTACTCCAATGGTGCTCTAGTCTCCGGCTAAGGTGACTTGCTAATAACGCATCGTTTGCAGCACTGCACATACTCTGCCGCCTGTTTAGCCATGCCAGGCCAGTGAAATTTTTGCCGGGCAAGATAAGGGGTCTTTGTCGGCCTTGGTGACCCGCTTCATCATGGACCCCCTTCAGAACAGTAGAGCGCAGGGCCGGTGAAACAACATACAGGCCTTTACCAAGATGGCGCCGACGATGGCAGCCACGGGGCTTCGCTCTGTCTTTGTTTTTGTATTTTGTGTGTTTATATGTTTTTTGAGCCACAGTACTGTGGTCTCGGGCCACAATTTGGTGGTCTCATTCAGTAGAGAGGAACTCCTCAACATCAGAGAGTCCTCTCTTGGGTTTTTTTTCACCATCCTTCATCGATCCGAGGTTCACTGAGCTTCTGGCAAGCGGAGCGGCAGCACTCTACAGGATACTGCGCCGTAAGCGTCGGAGGGGAAAGCGTGCTGGCGCCCTGGTAAAGCTCCGCAAAAGAGGACTTCGTACACCACTGCCTTCAATCCACCTGGCAAATGTCTGCTCTCTAAGCAACAAGATGGACGAGCTATTTCTTCTCACCAGTAAAAACACGGACCTCCGCAGATCAGCGGTTCTCTGCTTCACTGAGACATGGCTGAGTGACAACATCCCAGACAACGCCCTGCTGTTGCCGGACTTCCAGCTGTTCAGAGCGGATCGCAGCGCGGAGCTATCGGGGAAGAAGCGAGGAGGCGGAATCTGCTTTTATATAAACGAAGGTTGGTGCAGAGACATAAAAGTGCTGGGGAAAACATGTTGTCCGGATCTAGAGTCATTTTCCATAATCTGTAAACCGTTTTACTCACCAAGAGAGTTTTCCTCGTTTGTAATAATCGGCTCATATTTTCCATCACATGGCTGCACTTCTGCCGCGGAAAAACATCTTGCTGAGCTGATTACAGACGTGGAGAAAAAACACCCTGACTCTTTCATCATAATACTGGGAGATTTTAACAGTGCAGATCTCTCTAATGAGCTCCCCAAATACAGACAGCATATTACGTGTCCCACCAGAGACAAAAACACACTGGACCACTGTTACACAGCTTTTAAGGACTCATATCATGCTGTTACCAGGGCTGCTCTGGGACTTTCGGACCATTGTCTTATCCACCTCATCCCAACTTACAGACAGAAACTAACAGCTTCCAAATCTGTGGTTCACACTGTTAAAAAGTGGACTGAGGAATCGAAGCAGATGCTACAGGCCTGCTTTGAATGCACAGACTGGACTGTTTTTGAAACCTCAGCCACTGACTTAAATGAACTAACTGATGTGGTGGCATCATACATCAGTTTCTGTGAGGACATGTGTGTGCAGACCAAGACCTTCTGCACCTTTGGGAACAGCAAGCCATGGTTCACTCCACATCTCAGGAATCTGCGCAAGGACAAGGAAGAAGCTCACAGCAGTAGAGATTGGGCGCGGTACAGGCAGGCCAGGAACCGACTAACAAAGGAGATCAAAGCAGCCAAGAGAAGCTACAGTGAGAAGCTGAAAAACAGCCTTTCTACTGGTGACACTTCGGCTGTATGGACCGGCCTGAGAAACCTGACTGCCTACAGAAGCCCCACCACCCTTCCCGAACAAAGTCCTCGCCTGGCTAACCGTCTGAATGGCTTCTACTGCAGACATGACAAGAAGCCATTCACACCTCAAACCAACTCCTCCACATCCCATTCAGGAACAAGTTCGACCAGTAAAGCAACCAACCCCCTACCTTCAGATCCTCTGCCTGCACTAAAGATCTCTGAGGAAGATGTAAATAGGCTCTTTCAGTGCATGAAAACAAAGAAAGCTGGAGGACCTGATAACGTCTCCCCATCATGCCTGAAAGCCTGTGCACATCAACTCGCTCCGATCTTCACCCGGATCTTCAACAAGTCACTGGAGAAGTGTGAGGTCCCCTCCTGCTTCAAACTTCAAATCCACCATCATCCCAGTGCCCAAGAAACCCACCATCCTAGGATTAAATGACTACAGGCCTGTAGCCCTGTAGCAAACAGGTCGGCAGATGATGCTGTTAACTTAGGTCCACACTTCATCCTGCAACACCTCGGCCACCCAGGGCCATACGCCAGGATCCTGTTTGTAGACTTCAGCTCGGCCTTCAACACCATCATACCAGACATCCTCCACCAGAAGCTCACCCAGCTCAACGTCCCAGCCTCCACCTGTCAGTGGATCAACAGCTTCCTGACGGACCGACAGCAGCAGGTGAGACTGGGGAGCATCTTCTCCCGAACCAGATCAATAAGTACTGGTGCCCCCCAGGGGTGTGTTCTATCCCCTCTCCTCTTCTCCCTGTACACAAATGACTGCACCTCAGCGGACTCGTCCGTGAAACTCCTTAAGTTTGCAGATGACACCACTGTCATTGGACTGATCCAGGACGGTGATGAGTCTGCATACAGACAGGAGGTGGATCGCCTGATACACTGATGTAGTCAGAACTGCCTGGAACTAAACCCACTAAAGACTGTGGAGATGGTGGTGGACTTTCGGAAAACACCACCCCCATATACCCCCCTCACCATCCTCGACAACACCGTGTCGGCTGTGGACCACTTCAGGTTCCTAGGAACCACCATCTCTGAGGACCTGAGATGGTCCTCACACATAGACACTGTTCGAAAAAAGGCCCAGCAGAGACTGTACTTCCTGAAGCAACTCAAGAAGTACAACCTTCCACAGGAGCTGCTGGTCATCTTCTACACTGCCATCATTCAGTCTGTCCTGTCTTCATCCATCTCAGTGTGGTTTGGTTCATCCGCAAAACAGGACAGGTCCAGACTGCAACGAATAATCAGGACTGCTGAGAGAATCATCAGGGCTGACCTTCCCTCCATCCAGGACTTATACAGGTCTAGGGTCAGGAAAAGAGCTGCTAAAATCTCTGCAGACCCCAAACACCCTGCACACAAACTGTTCAGAGTTTTACCTTCAGGTCGCCGCTACAGAGCACTGTTCACAAAAACTAGCCGCCACAGAGACAGTTTCTTCCCCAGGCTGTTTCTCTGTTGAACATTCAATAGAGTACAAAACAACAGCATACAGATGTTGCAAATGCACCTTCTTATCTTATTTTATTTGTATAAATATATATATATATATATATATATATATATATATATATATGTATATATATATATATATATATATATATATATATATATATATATATATATATATATGTGTGTGTATGTGTGTGTATATTGTACATTGTACAATATGTATACTCTGTAATGCAAAAACACAAAACCAAAGAGCAAAGTGTACCGGAGTCAAATTCCTTGTTTGTATGTACAAACTTGGCAATAAAGCTGATTCTGATACTGATTTAGCCTTTGTTACCGGATTCCTAGAGACGCTATACAGTACACCATTTTTCACAGTCAACTTGGTCCATGTTTTGCAATCCACCCCTGCTTACATGCGTCCAATCTTGGCTTAGACAGTATGACCCCTCAACCAATGATGAAACTTATCACACACCGCCCACTTCAACGCAAAGAACTCCAGCCTATGTGCAGGATACTTGGACTGTGTGTGACTGAGTGTCTTACTGGCAAAGGCGATGGGCCTTGATGTAGAAGCCCCAGCAGGAACCTTAGACAGCACTGCACCAAGGCCACTGCTGGAAGCATCAACAGATAGAAGGAAGGGCTCCTCAAAGTTTGGATGGGACAGGAGTACTCGATTCAACAATGCCTGCTTCGACTCACAGAGAGCTGTCCTGCATTCATCCGTCCAATCCTCCTTACGAAGCTTTGCACGTGCCAGCCGGCACCTTCTCCTCAGACCCCGAGGACCTTTATCCCCAGATGTCAGCCAGAACAAAGGTCTTGCAATAGATGAGCAGTTCTGAATGAATTGTTGATAGAACATCACCATTCCCAGGAACGAGCGAACCTTCTGTTGGGATGGAACATTTGAACATTTGAACCTTGAGATTGTGAGCCTGCAGTCTCTGGAAAACCATATGCAAGCGCTGCAGTGCCACTTCTTCTGTGGGGGCAAAAACCAGGACATCGTCAAGATAACACAGCACACTGAGGAAGTTCTGATCTCCAAAAATGCCCAACACCATCCTCATAAAGGTTGCCGGACTGTTGCATAATCCTTGTGGCATACGATTATATTCGTATAACCCAAATGGCGGCGTAAATGCTGTGTACTTACGATCTTGCTCATGCACCTCCACATTATAATAACCTGAAGTCAGATCCATCGTAGAGAAAAATCCGTTCCCTCCTAAAGCAGCCAGCACATCAGCTGGATGCGGAAGTGGTTAGGCAGTTCTAGCGTTAAGCCAGCGAAAGTCATTACGAATTCGTAAATCACCAGTCTTTTTCCAAACTAAGACCAATGGTGATGCAAACTCACTGCAAGACTCCCGAATTATTTCATGTTCTTCCATTTCATTCAGAGCCTGTCTTAGTTTTTCATAATGAGTTTGTGGCACCCGTCGGCATGGTAACCGAAACGGCTCGTCATCCACCACTCGAATCTGATGGAGACAGCCTTTAGCTTTGCCACAATCTAGCTTGTCTTGTGAGAAGATGGACTCAAACTGGGCTATGAGGTTGACCAGATGCTCTTTGCTAGCTGTTGACACTTCACATGAGTCGATATCAATATCAGACAGCCCCAGATTTTGCAGCACTGCATGCAAAGGGCCTGTCACTTGCTGTGAAGACGGATGATCTGGCAGGGTAGAGACATCAGTGACTAGACTCTGCTCATCATTGCACTGTGACGAGTCAGTCAGCAGTTGTATATTCTGTTGTAAGTAGCAGCCAGTGAGGTTGAAGCTCTCCACCCCAGCACAGGTAAACACATCAGCCAACTTCATGTTTCATTTTAGAGTCGTTGGCTTATCAAAGGGGTTTAACACTTTTACAGGGAGCCACCCATCGCTGGTCAGATATGCCACTGTTCTCCCGACCATAACTGATCTTGGCCTTGACCTTGCTGCTGTGTATCACTACAATACTGCCCACCTCCTCGCTATTTATTAGCTGCAGCCGGCCCCAAACTAGGTGCTCAGTCAAAGGCTCCAAGGTGATGGCTCTCTTTATCTTGACAGTTCCAATCTTATCACCAACACTCTCTGGAACCACCACTTCCGACATTAAGCTCAACACATTTTTATCAGACGTATCCTCAGCATTCAAAGTCTTGCTGCATGTCTCCCCTAAATCCCCTTTTTCCTTCAGGTGATTAACCAAATACCTCATAAGGTTGCTGCCTACAATAAGGTCCTCACTTTGTCCTGCAACCACCAGCATAGGCACCACAACTTTGCAGCCATACATCTCCACTGCAACATCACACACCTGTTGGAATTGTTCTTGAACTGCCACAACCAATCAGAACAACATCAGTGTATTGCAAGGTGGAGGTCTGCAATACTGCATGATGGAACAGCTGTGACATCAGATCGGTGCTGAGGGTGCAGGCCATGGAACCACTATCCAGCATTGCTTTAACAGAAACTTTGCCACCCAGAGTCACATTTTCATAGAACAGTTCGTCATGCTGTTTTAATCTGTGGGTGTTCTGAAGCACTGGTCGACGTCCTAGCTGTTGTTCCTCACAAACGGTATGGTATATAGACTCCAAATCATCAAAATCAGTCTCTTCAGGGGCAACTTCAGGCCTAACACTTCCCCCGTCCACATGTAGGCCAACTAGTTTCCCAGCTGCTGAGCAGCTGATTCACACCCCCTCGCTTTGGTAGGTAGGGCCCTGGGGCACCGAGCCCATGTGTGGTCGGCAGCATAGCAGAGGAAGCACAGCTGATTCACTCTACAGTGGTAATAGGTAGAGTGTTCAGTGTCACTGCAGATTGCACAAGGCATTACTTTGTGTGTTTAGTTCCGATGACCTCTTACATCATCTTTAGCAGATTTGCTTGTTGAAGCTGCCCCTCCAGAACTTTCTCTAACAGGGCTATTCCATGATCAAGATGATCAGCAGACGCTTGCGCGTTAAGTCCTACAGAGGGTACTGAGGTAGAGGCTGGTGATTGTGCTGTATATTTACTACTGGATGTCACTTGTTGCACATGAGGACTCACCTCCTGTTGCTGAGAACTTAAGGCACTGGATGCACTAAACCGAGGGCCGTACTTGTGATCTTTGCTATGTTCCAGCAACTTCTCATGCCCGTCAGCAGCTGTCCACTGCTGCAGAGGCTTGCACTTGAAAATAGGAGACAGTTCCGAATCCGACAAATGAACATTGCAGTCAGTTATTTTGTCAGGTATGCAAAGTACTTATTCTGTCTTTTGAGGCAGTCTTCTGTCAGGTCCATGGCTCTGTTCAACCGCAGCCAGTAATCTAAAGGGGTCTCCCTTAAGTTAGGTAATGTTGCATAAAAGTCAGCTAAAGGCATGTTTGAACAAACAGTGTCACTAAAGTGTTGTTTTAGGATCTCAAAAATAGGCTCTGGGCCCACCTTAAGGCATAAGGATGGCTTACTACGTATTCCCACCCTGACTATACCCTCCCCGCCAGTTTACTAAGCACTTTGTCGACTTGCTCAGCTACTGGTACCCCCTTTCTTTTCAAATAGGTCATCATCATTTCTTCCCATTCTTGAACACTGCATGCTTCACTCCCATCCCCTCTAAAACACACAGGGTCTTTAACATCAGATTGCACAATCACATTCAACAGTGAAGGTTCTGAGAGCACATTACTGGCAGACCCAACCCCACTGTTTCCCATTCCACAGCCTAAATGAGACTCAATACAAGATGCAATGCTATCCCTAATAGAAAACCCAATTTGCGTTGCTATCTCTGCATAAAAGCTCGTTGTAGTGGGTTCGGTGTCTGATTTGGGATGATGTGAATTATCAAAGGCCCCATCAACAGATTCCTCATTTTACTCAACAAAGATGGCCCCAGGCATGGATGAAACTGGAGCTATCAGCCCACCTGCCCTACCCCTCCCAAATGAATGCAGCGGGGAACAACTAACCTTCCCCCTCCCTTTGCCAAAACTGGGAAAATCTGCCATTATTGAGCAGTTCTTCTCTTTTATTCTCCTTCTTATGCGCAGTTATCCAAACAGTAAATTCAAAAAGGGGGAAGAGAAAAAGAGAGAAAAAAAACTGAGTTCAATATGTAAAGAAAATATTTCAAATGAAATATTCAGCAAAATCTCAATTACAGCCACCAAGAAAATAAAGCTACATAATCAGCAGTACATCCAAATAAGAACGAATAGCTTAGCACAATATAGGTGGGAACAACTCCAGAAACCCACTTCACATGAAACTCTGATTCACACATCATAGTAATGCTGCACAATTGCTAGAAACACGACTAAATTCACTTACTGGAGTGCTGCTACTGCCTCTGTTAAAGAGGGTTGGGTTTATTTTCCATTCCCTTTTTTTTTTAAAAGTACAGAATCCCACCTCAATGTCCCAAGGGAACCAGCAAATGGCAGGACACAGCTTCGCACAGCACACTCTGGTTCAGCTTTCACAGACTGGCGCAGATAACTAAAACAAAATTTACAATGTACAACAAAGAATATAATAATAAATGGTGTACCTGCGTGAGAACATAACGGGTTCGTATCAGTGCAATCGGCTTCAGCTTCGCACAGCAGACTACAACAGAGCTTCATCTTAGCATTTAGCATTACCATGTAGAGTGTCTTTCTATATTAAACAAACTGAAAGTGCAAAAACTGGTGTCAAGTACACATCCAGTGCATACTGGATGTGTACTGTGTACCCACCATACCCAATGTGTGTAAATTCATAAAGACATATTTTATGGATTGCTAATGTTTTTCTATGCTCTGTGCTGAAAAATGCAACTCGCCTCTGGTGCAGCTTTCACAGACTGGCACAGATTACCGGAGCCAGCAGCATATAACCAGCCACACTATACATAAAGCAAGTGGAAGCAAGTTGGTTTGAGCACCTGCCTCCAAGAATGTCTATACATGTTCTGACCAGCACCAGATCCAACTGGGATCAATATTATTTAACAGTGACAGTTGATCAACCAATGACCATCACTGATTGGTGATGTCAGGTTGGACAGATTCTCTTTTTCAAAATAAATAAACTATTGATATAAGTAAAAAGACCCAACATTTTAAGATTTTGAGATGTGTAGATTTTTACTTTTCTGCCACACAATCAACTATTTTGATGTAATTTTTCCACAAATTTCTAAAACCCTTCAAATGTTGTGAAAAGCAGCACAAATTTTAACAACCCAAAAAATTTATTTTTTTCACCCCAACATGTTTAAAAGAAGCCAAATTGGAAGAAACAAGTCCTGTCTGGCAAATTGCACAGTACTATACAGTTTACCCCAATCCCATAAAGAAAACACTAATCAGCAGCAACAATGAACATGCTGGAGCATAATGTGTATGCATGATGATGCCCCCTTCACATTTCTGCCTGCCACCCCTCATATATGCATGTCTAGAACCAGCCCTGGACACTACTATGGAAAAAATCTAAAACAAAAAGCACACTGAAGACATGGCTAGTCTATGGCCTCTTACAATGAATATAAATAAGTTAGAGATGTAGCAAAAGCCTGGATAATTTTAAAGCATCAAAGAAAAGTAAAAGTATCTTCTGTAATTATCACCTTGAACTTGATGTGTGCTGCTGATCTGGCCAACACTGTGACTGAGAGAGAAAAGGTACTGCATATTTAAAGAGAATATATATCCATCATCCTCAATGTTTGAAGTTATAGTATCGTAGGGGTGGTCTTAACAGGAATATATGTTGGATAAATAGTGGATAAATGTGTTTCCATTTTTAAAAATATTTTTAAAGGTGACTGTGACTACAATTGGCTATGGAGACAAAGTGCCACAAACCTGGATTGGAAAGACCATTGCATCCTGCTTCTCAGTGTTTGCCATCTCTTTTTTTGCGCTGCCTGCGGTAAGTGGATGCACTCAGTGTGTTTTGTTTGTTTTGTCAAAATGCATATTATGGATATCTTCATTTTGAGGGTTTAGTAGTTAAATTACTGTAAGCCATGAGCCATAATTATGGAGATAAGAAAATTGAGTACAACAGACAACACAGTTAACAAACTATAAACAGTGTAACTGTCTGTCAGGGATGGATTCCCTATTCCACCGACAGATGACAACATAAAAGCCATGAGTCAAAATAATTTACATGCGACTGAAGTTCACAGGTGTTGTGTCTCCCTGTGACTCATGAGTCACTAAATTATAGACTCCCAGGCATGTCAATCAAGCCAGCTATGCTCCCAAACATTTCTCTGTTTGCTCTCTACATCACTGATCAGAAGAAATTTACCTGGGGAAAAGTGTATTGACATTTATAATGGAAACCTATGGTTTAAAATTGGAGGCAGTGTTTCAGAGATATTTCATGTAAATACACATTGCCTTTTTATTTTGTAATAACACACAAAGGTCTATTGAATTATGTCAATCATAAATTATATTTATTATTGACGGGTCTGTGACTGCAGACGGACAAAAATTAGCTGTATAGCACAGCCATGTTTCTTAATCCTAGGATTTTCTATCCATGACACTTTCTGGTTGTATCTACAGCATTTACAATAATTGTTGAACATGCCAGGTTATCCACACACAAACAGAAGAATCAATCAAATTAACAGACAAATGAATTTATGGTTAAAAACTTAAATGACTTAAGGAATAAGTATGGAACATTGTAAGAAAATGATTTGCAAAAAGCCGGAAACAATATAGAAATTATTCCTCTTGCTATGTGCAAATCAATATCAGATGCTTTGATTTTAACTAATGGCCTATAAAGAGGTTTCTTCTTTGCAAAGTAATGCACAGAGTAATACGACTAGTGAAAGCAATTAGACATACTTAAAAAATGTATTTGTACTTGTAATTCTTACTGTTGCAAGGTATACTATTGATAAATGTTACATATTTATTTCTAAACTTTTGAATGTTCCAGTGCTAGTGTTGAAACAAAAACCTAAAAGTGGAAAGAACATAATTTCACCATTTCCCAGCAACCATAAGATGACCCTCTTAGGATTTGTAAAAGAGGAGTCACAAGAATAATCAAAAAGCAGACCAAGAGCCAAAAACCACTCAGAGCTTCAGATGACCTAGAATAAGCAACTACAAATTTTCTCTTGAAAGCCATTAGTAATGCCCTAAACCGCAGTGGCCTTTATGCACACTCACTGCAAAAGACTCCACTGCTGATGGAAAAGCATGATCGAGCCTTTTTTTAAGTTTGCTGCTGAAGATTTAGACAAGACAGTGAAAAACTGGAAGAATATAGTCTGATCAAATGAGGGCCAAATTTAAATATTTGGATCTCTTTCTAAACATCACTTTGTAGAAGGAATAGTTTCTCCCCAGCACCCCAAATACACTTAGTCACAGGTTAAGCTCAGAGTAGCGAACATCATGGTGTGGGCTGTCTTACAGTATAAGAATATAATATACTGACAGACTGCATATAAATGAAGGAAGGATGAATGGGGAAATGTACCTGGACAGTCTCGACTTGAATCTGAATATGAAGCAAGTGTGGATTTCAAACTAAGACAATAGTCCCAAGCACACAGCCAAGGAAATTCTCAATTTGTTTCAAAGAAAGAAAGTAAAAGTGCTAGAATGACCTAGTCAATCACCTGATTTGTATGCAATTGAAAATCTATTGAAAGAACCGATGGTCTGTTTGTATAAAAAGTACCAACTGAACATTCAAGATCTGAAAATAGCTTATCTGAACGAATGGTTAAAAAATCACACCTAAGCATTGCATGTGAGTAGTTTGTCCATACAGGAAAAATCTGGAATTAGTCATTACCAATAAAGACTTTCCCACAAAGGATTCAATACATTTCCGCAAATGTGTTTCATACTTATTCCTTTTGTCTTTGCAAATTCTTACCTATGACTTGAGGACTACTTTCCTTTGATTTCTTTGTATGTGTGGATTGCTTGGTCCGTTAGCAAAATCTGGTGAGTTCAATATCAATGGCCCCATTCAAAATATTTAAATGTGTTCAATACTTATTTTAACAGCTATATCTTAATTGAGTTTCTCTACATGCATAAGTGTGCGGGTTGTTTTCTGTTGAGCTTTTCATACTTTTGTGGTGAAGAGACAAAAGCGAAGCAGACAAAATAGTTTGTTTCTTCGGGATAATGCAAATAAGAACAAACATTTATTGCAAGAAGGTGTTGCTTCTTTATGTATAGAGAACTGACCATCTGGTCTTTACAATAAAACTTGCTCAGTTAGTTTAGCAGCAGAATAGCAAGGGCAAGGTACCCGCAGTTTTCTGTCACAAATTGCATGGTCCAGGAGCATTTCACACATTGCATGCAACAGCTCAGTTCCAAGAGAGAGAAGTTATTATTTTTACCTCTGCCTTCCTCCTTACCTGTTAGATGGAGTAAGGGGGAGTCAGGTTTAGCCTAAACCGGCTCAGTTATGGTTGAGGTGCAAACACATCCTCCATTTCTGCTACCTGTGCGACCCCTTCTCTTTTCCAATGGTTATAATCAGTGTGACAGAGAGAGGTATCCCAATCCTTGTGGTTTTTAGTATAACAATGGCCACCAGTGGGCTCTAGATGGACAAACTTGATCAGTTTATTATTTTACTCAGTACCCCTACACATAGCCCATTCTAAAATGGCCAAACTTTAACACTCAGTTGTTTATTCTACCCTCCCCAACAACCCCGCACTACTCCAAACCCTTTGTGAAGTGCCTTGAGATGACATGTGTTGTGAATTGGCGCTATATAAATAAAACTGAATTGAATTGATATTGAAAAATCTGAAATGGATTTAAAAGCCTCGTATGGATTTGAAGGGGCTCTGAATAGTTGCCCTAAAATGCAAGGTCTGCAGTTATCAAAAAATTACAATGACTACAATAACTATCAATAAAAAATACAAAATACTACTATAAATTGCTTTTTATTGATTTAAAAAAAAAAAACATAATTATGTTGAAAAGACACATTTGCCTAAATAAATGTCACCGGCAGTTTATTTAGTCCCTGCCAAGTCTCTAAATTGTAAAATAAACTATAATAATATATAGACAATGCACTTTATGTGTTCCTTTTTTGTTTTAACATTCAGAATCAAGATCAGAAATTGCGATTTCACAATAATGTTTTTTTTAAAGGAAATCAGAGACTAGGAGACTGAAATGTTTTTGTTAATAAAAATCTAATCTTTTCTCAATTTTTGGCTCACATTCATGCCCACATCTGTGGAATTAAAATGGAAGTAATAAGAAAAAAACTCCACTTTGTTGTTGCTGTTGTTTACAGGGAATTTTAGGCTCTGGCTTTGCCCTGAAGGTGCAGCAAAAGCAAAGACAGAAACACTTCAACAGACAGATCCCTGCAGCTGCCTGTCTCATACAGGTATTTAAAAAAAAACCTCAAAGGGAACCTCAGAAAAGCTGGGGGGCTGAAGGGTCTCAGAGCCCAGCGTTTATTATTGAGACTGAATGTTCATGCATCTTTTTCTGTCTTTTTTAAAATTTGGTCAGTGCATCCTTTCTCTCCAATAACACTCTATTTTCATGCCTCTACAGACATCATGGAGATGTTTCGCAGTGGATAACTTTGATTCTGCTACATTCAAGCTGTTTTTGAGAAAGAAATCCAACATTCCTCTTTCCAGCCCCAAGCAGAAAAAAACGGTGGGTAATCATTTTAAGGATTTCACTCCTCTATTTTCAGATACAAGAAGTAGTTTGAAGGGAATAGCCCTGTGATATTGTGAATTAAGACCAGTTCCAGTGTGAAGGTGTATTTTTCTTCTTTTGGCAGAATGTTTTTATTTTGCTTTATGAATATTTTTCTGTGCTGTGGAATAAGATAAAGAAATAGGACAGCATGTACAGCACCATCATCAACTACATTACAGAGACTTCAGGGGCTTGAATAAAAATACTGCGTAACTCAAATCCCTTGATACTCTTCAAACTGTGTCACCCATGCATTTCTTCTGGCTTGGATTAAAAAAATCATACTGGATTATGCTGATGACTCGTGACATTTAATTCTTTTTCTTGAGGTAGGTACATTTAATATGGACAAAGGTTTGTATAGGTTTTTAAAAGCACAGAGAAAAGACCTTCCCATATATATTTGTTCTGGTTTGGCTTTTATATGTCTTACTTGCATGTTTCAGATCATCAAACATATTCTATTATCAGATAAAATAAATAAATGATAATTTCAAAATGTTTGATCCATTTAAGTGAAAAAAGGGTATCAAAACCAACCTAGCCTAATGTGAAAAGGTGATTGCCCCTAAACCTAATGACTGGTTGTGCCAAATGCTGCAGCTTTTCAATTGGATTTCAGTTTGGATTTGGAGGAGGCCAGGTCTGGCAGTAATCAGGCCTGGGTGTGGCTAGTGTAATTGAACTCAGCTTTCCAAGGGGGAGATTCATTTTTTACACATGGCCAGGTATTCTTTGGATAACATTAAATAAATAAAATCATCATTTGAAAACAGCTTTTTCTATTTACTCGGCTTATCCATGACTGACCATAAAATTAGTTGAATGATCTGAAACATTTGTTATAATAAAGCAACTAATTTTTCATTGCTCGCTTTTCCACTGAGCTTCTTTCTTACAAAGCTATTTTTCATATTCACAGCTATATGGTCACATACTGATCGGCCATGATATTATGCCTTGCCTTCTTTTTGTGACCAAAATTGCTCTGACACGTAATGATGTGGAAAAAATGATCTGGATGTGTCATATATGGTTTGGTGCTGTAGATCTCTTAGGCCTGGGGGTGGTTGGGTGGGTACTTGTGGATGGCTTATTTCCAACATACAATATGCCATTAGATCCCATCAGACTAAGCCATTAAGCAGTTTTTCATGGCCCATTGATGTCCTGCTAAAAAGGACAGGTAGGGGGCTACCACTGCTTCAGGCGAGTACTGTAAATGTAGGGGGTGCCAAAAGAACATTGCACTACAACAAGATGTGCAAGGCTACTCACTTTAAGTGTCAGTTGTGGTAATTTTGTGGCTTATGTACTTGGATATGAGCTTTTTTCAGATGTTGTCACTTTGTGGTGGTGTAGGGTCAACGCTGTCACAACTACGTGAGCAAAGTGACAAAATACCATATTTTCTGACGTCAGCTCTGTTTTTCTGTTATGTCATTTGAATGTCACAAAAACAGTTTTTTATTTGTGCAGGTGAAGATGAGGAGGAAGTTGAAGATTACTGACAAGGACAATGGTCCAGCTTCTCCCACAGTCCCCAGCATCACCTGCGACTCTGTGTTTGACAGCGGAAGGGAGCTAAGTTCAGACGTTTACAGCACTGTTGGCACAGGTACTAAAGGAGAACAAAGAAAACATTGAGGTTACACCAATTCAATTAAATTTTCAATTCAGTTTTATTTATATAGCGCCAATTCACAACGCATGTTGTCTCAAGGCACTTCACAAAAGTCAGGTACATATATTCCAATTAATCCTAACCATTGAACAGTGCAGTCAGAGTGAGTTATTTATTCAAATTGCATAAAAAGTTTTTCTGTCTAAGGAAACCCAGCAGATTGCATCCAGTCAGTGACTTGCAGCATTCCCTCCTCCCGGATGAGCATGTAGAGACAATGGACAGTCACTGGCGTTGACTTTGCAGCAATCCCTCATACTGAGCATGCATGTAGCGACAGTGGAGAGGAAAAACTCCCTTTTAACGAAGAAACCTCCAGCAGAACCAGGCTCAGTGTGAGCGGCCATCTGCCACGACCGACTGGGGGTTAGAGAGAACAGAGCAGAGACACAAAGAGAACAAAGAAGCACTGATCCAGGAGTCCTTTCTATGGGAAGGAAAAGTAAATGTTAATGGATGTAGCTCCTTTAGTCGTTTCACCTAGAAAGAAAGAACATATAAACTCTGAGAGTCTGAAAGAGAGCACATATAATTAGTTACTGTAAAAGCTCAGTCAATCGCCATGTCTAGGAGAGAGAAAGGGTTAAACACTAAAAGATAGGGCCATGTGGATCATTGGTAGAGGGTGAGCATTAAGTTGTTGCCAGCAGAAGCTCAGACGATTCCCCTCTCCAGAAAGGTGTCACAGGTAGACACAGAGTCAGGCCAGGTGTAGCTTCTGTGAAGAGAAAGAGAGAGAACAAGAAGGTAAAAGCTGAAATAACAGCAAATAATGCAAAATTGGAGAGTAGTGTGAGAATGTAGCGAAGCGGGTGAAAGTGGTCATTATGTCCTCCAGCAGCCTAAGCCTATAGCAGCATAACTACACAGATAGTTTCAGTTCAGATTATTTAGTTAAACGGCGCTTATTTACAACAATGTCGTTTCAAGGCACCCCACAAAGGGTCCCACTGATGGTCATTGTTATACTAAAAACCACAAGGATTGGGATAACTCTCTCTGTCAGACTGATTATAACCATTGGAAAAGAGAAGGGGTCTTACAGGTAGCAGAAATGGAGGGTGTTTGCACCTCAACCATAACTGAGCCAGTTTAGGCTAAACCTGACTCCCCCTTACTCCATCCAACAGGGAGGGAGGAAGGCTCCCTCTCTCCCAACCGGGAGCTGGTTCCACAGGAGAGGAGCCTGATAACTAAAGGATCTGACTCCCATTCTACTTCTAGAGACTCTAGGAACCACCAGTAACTTCAACACATCTTCTGAACAACTGTTGTGCTCCAATGAAATTTCAGAACCATTGTTACTTATTTGAGACAATTTATTGATGGAAACCTAATGCTTTGACAAGGCATTGCAATTCTATGTTAAATAATTTTACTGTAATATACAGTCGATATTAAATGTCTACACACCTCTGATAAAGCATGTTTTTGTGATGTAGAAATGAAACTAACATAACTTATATCAGAGCTTTTTCCACCTTTAGTGTGAATCATTAATCCATTCATCCATCCATCCATCCATCCATCCATCCATCCATCCATCCATCCATCCATCCATCCATCCATCCATCCATCCATCCATCCATCCATTCATCCATCCATCCATTCCTCACAGGGCAACACAGAGACACACAAGACAAACAACCATACCAGCACACACTCGTACCAAAGAGTAGTTTAGAGAAACCAAATAACCTAACCTATGGGAGGAAGCAAGAATATCTGGTGAGGACCCACACATGCATGTGGAGAACATGCAAACTCTTGGACCCTTGACCTTCTTGCTGCAGGAAACATGTCTGGAATGTTATAGTTCTGGGCTGCACCATCATGCTGCGCTGAACTATAAATGGTAAAACGCAATGAAAAAACATAAAAACAAAAACAAAAATATTTTAGGGGGAAAATTATCTATAAAAAAACTAGAATAATGTGTTTGCATAAGTGTGCACACTCTTATGACATTGTATGTGTTCAATAAACCACCACATTCAAACTCATGTTAAATAGCAAACAGTACAAACCTGTCATCATTTAATGTGCCTCTGATGAAGTTCAAATGTTCTCTTAGGCCTTCCTGGAATTTTTGAAGTCACATCTCATAGCAAAAGACATGGTCCAAAGAGAGCTTCGAAAGCATCAATGGGATTTCTTTGTCAACAAGAGCGTTATTAAAGAATCTCCAAGAAATTAGATATAGCATAGAACAAAGTGAATACTGTTCTATGACAACCAATTCTTCTCGTTGTCCCTCCAAAACTGATGAAAAAAATGAATAAAGATGGTCAGGTAGGCTGTCAGGAGACATACGGCAACATTAATAGCGGTGCAGCAATTTCTGGCAGCTTACTGAAGTTATTATACAGATAAGCCCAAATGTATTCATACCCCTGCAAATTTTGGTTCAAAGCAAATGTTTAAAGAAATGTTAACGTTTTGAAGTAATCCAGCCAGAGTCCCAAGTTGAGTCTGATAAAATGTCTATGGAGCTAGCTTAGGCAAGGGGTGATGGAAACGAGACCTTCTAATGTCAAAAACCTAAAGTTCACCACCAAAAATAAATCATAGAAAAAAACAGTGTAAATCCGAATCAAACCACTTGGTTAAATGTAAATAATTTTAAAATCAAAATGTACTGAGGATGTAGATAATTTTGGGCTTAACTCTGCAACTTGCTGTGGAGTAGTGTGGCTAAAAAAAACTCCTTTTTTATATTTGTAGCACTAGTGGCCTCTATTGTAAGTTTTAATGGCTGCATCGATGACTGTTGACTTATTACCCTGTGCCACCACCACGCCCCAGGCAAAAAGAAAGCCTTTTCTCTTAGACAAACTTCTAAGCCCTCCTACATTTATCAGAAACACCCTTTTGAACACTACCAAAATGTGCAATGCTCTGATAAAACCAAAGTTGAATTTTTGACCAAAATAAAAAAACTATATATGTTTGGGACCAAATTAAAACAGCACCTCACCAAGAGAACACCAAACCCACAGCAAAGCATGGTGGTGGCAGCTTGATGTTTTAGGGCTATATCTACAGTTGGAGCTGAAGCCCTAGTCAATCTGGAGGAAATTATAAACATTTCCAAACACCATTCAACATTGGCACAAAACCTTTAGGCTTTTGCTTCCAGCTGAATATGAAGAGGAACCTTATCTTTCAGCTCACCAATGACCCAACGACCCAAAGTATACATATACTCTTCTTATTTTGCTGAGAAGAGTGGGAAATACTGCTAAGTCAAATTCTGGTATGCTGATATACTTCTAAATAAATACAGTAATGTAATAAAATCAAAAGGAGCTTTACCAGTGTATTAGTTTAAGGGTGTGCACACTTATACAACCAAGTTATTATGATATTTTAAGAGGAGTCTGGGAGGTCTTTTATCCACTGTGAAGTAGCATGTGAATCATTCATCCCACCTGCTGTTATTAAGGTATTTTAAATATGTTTAAGCTTTTGAAAATAATGTATTAGACATTAACAAATGCAGTTTTAGTTTTCTTTAATGAAAGACTGTACTGGTGGGTAATAATTTTGGTTCATAATGAGATATCTGAGAAACTATTAAATAAATGAGTTAGATATTTTAAACAACTCCTAAGAGGAAAATTCACAAATCATGTTTAACCAAGTTATTCTGAATCTCTCTCCTAACTCTTAAAACTGCCCGACAATCAGTACATTATAATAATACATTTTATTTATAGGCGTCTTTCAAGGCACTCAAGGTCACCTTACCACACAGACACAATTTAAATAAATAAATAAAATCAGTACAAATTGGGTTAAATAAAACCGTGAAAAAAGTACAATTTCAATGCATAGGCTAATTTAAACAGATACGTTTTGAGTTTAGTTTTGAAGTGTGGCAATGAGTGAGTGTTGCGGAGATCAGGTGGAAGTGAGTTCCAGAGCTGGGGAGCAGACTGAATGCTCTGCTCCCCATAGTAACAAGACGGGCGACATTATTAATTGTAGTATCTCTGAAAACATGAGTGCAGTCCTTAGTAATGTATGATACACAAAATTAATATATAAATCACCTGTACATGAGTGTGCATTGTTGTTTGTCTCTCTCAGTGTACCCTGCCTCTTCACTGTGTAGTAGTCACAATATGTTCCATTTTGCCAAGGATAAAGCTGCTACAAAAACAGCTTCAACCCTTTTATTCTATCTCATAAACACATCAATGTAAAACACATCTTTCTAAAAAAAGCTGAAAAAGATGTATAAAACATAAACTAAAAATTATTTATTTGATAATTTACACTTCATATGTTATATGTCTTTTATCCAAAAACACTTCTTTTTTTTTCGCTGTTCCCCCTCTCGGTAGTGTGACACAAAAGCCTGTTTACCACTGAGTTGCATCCACTCTATACTTTAACTTTATTGACTACATTTAGAAAATAACCTAATACTATTTGCTGCAGTTCTGAAAGTGAAATGCTTTCCCCATTCCTGTTTGACTTAGGGTTCTGGATTACGTTGTCTTTTTAACTCAAGAAGTATTTGTTTTAAAAAGGTGATAAAGTTTGAGGCAAAGTTTGCTAGACTCTATCCACTTTATGTAAGAGATTGATGATCGCCCCTATCATGTTTTAAAGAAGTTCTCCTCCTTGTCTAAAACATCCAAGTAGTTAAATTAAATGTCACCTTTATTATTTACAAACCCACACACAGGGAATTAATGGATGGGTCTTTTCACAGAGTAACAAACTAAGACATTAGAGGGGACCATCTGTTTCAATAGCAGATACATATGGATACTTTTAGCACATCCATAGCATGTAACACCTAATTGGATAGTGCTTTTTGTGGTGTCTAGTTAGACGACCTTTTTCTTTTATACCAGGCACTAACATGAAAAGCTGCTTAGATGTCTGACTGCAGCACCAACAATGGCGTGAAACTCTGCAAATGCTTTTTTCTTTGCACTCAGTTCTCTGTGAAACAGTAGATTTAATAGTCCCTGTTGTACAGATGTATATGCATGTCTACTCGCTGAATGTTTGCATTGAATCAGTGTCTTTGATTAGAAGCCACATCGATGCAAGAGGTTAGACTGCATGTCTAACAGTATAGCATACTGCTTTTAACTGCAAACCATTTTCTAAATTGCCACCTCTGTGTGTGGATGGATGCTGACTAGATGTGCATCAGCTTTCTATGGCTCTCTGCTAGTATTACCATTTTAGGATGTTTTCCAAAACATTTTTTGTTTAATTGGAACATTGATTTCTGTAGTTTCACATTCTGTCAGTTGTCAAGATACAAAACTGGTAGATCTGCCTTGTCCAAAAGATTATATGAATAAAATAATAAATGGTCAATATTAAAACTTAATATTTTTTTATCTATGGTAACAATTTATGTTTAGTTTTATCTCAATATTTCCAACTAAGTTAATTTTGTGTACATTTTGGTTCAATAAAGATTTATGAAATGTGCATATTTTACAATTGGCATATTTTCTTGTATCACTACAACTGTAAAGAGAATTGATGATGTGGATATTTAACACACCTTGTTTTTTTTTGTCCACGCCACTCTGTAACTTGCTCTTTGATAAATGTAGTTCTAAATCACTCATCCAGTTTTCTGCCCATTCTCTTACTTTCTTCTTTCTTAACATTTGCTTCACACTTGCTGTTTTGTCTGTGCATCTCATTTGGCAGGAAACCAGACACTCGGAGGATGTGGTGAGCTGCTGTTAGTGTCCATGTTCATGCACATGTCCTCTGTTCAAGCACTTTTCCTTCTTTCTGTTCTAACTCCAGTCCCTTTTCTTAATTGTATTACTAATTTGAAATTAAAAAAAAGTGTTGCAAATACTATGTTTTTTAAAACAATATAGTTGTAGTCATGTTCATGTTTGTGTGTGCCTTAGATCGCCAGCATTCATGGACATCTTTGTCTTCTCTGCAGTTCAGCTCACCACCCACAGGTAACTTTGTGTATTTCTGAACATTTTCTTTCATATCTATTATTATCAATGAGACTTCTGTGGATATCTGGAGTAACTTGTAGAAATGGGTTAGTGGGTTTACTTGACCCATAACTGAATGTTTGTCTTTATTTCTCAGAGTTATTAACAAGCTTTGCATGTGAAGGAATATTACACAAGCCCTCTACATCAGCTTCTGCAGTTTTTTTGACTCCATAAATGTGAACATAAATCTGCTTGTCAGAGCATGTTAAGTTACCTTTGTTTTAGCAATCAGCACAAATTAAGACCCTTCCATATCAGACCCAGCAGAGGCACTTCACACCATTTTTGTCTTCACACATCATAATCACAAACCTGTTGTATCACACTTCTTTAACTGGTGATTTTGCTCTTAGTTGAATAATCAATGTGTTTGCAGTCTTCCCAGCAACAGTCAGAGCTCTGCATTAATTAATAGTTCACTAATTATTGCGGGTTTGTATTTCATACAATAATTACATTCCCACGTGACCAATTATTGTGATAAAAATGGTTTATGTTAGGTTTCATCAAAGAGACAGTAGGGTTTCTCAGCAATACCGCACCCTTGAGACATACTGACAGGCTTAGTATTTAGGAGGAAAATAAGCTGCGGAAAAATTACTTTGTTTTTCATTCTTTGACTGAAAGCATTCCTAGAAGTTTACCTTTTAAATTAAATAAAGTTTCTGAGAAAAACAAAACAAATTACACTAAATTAATATTTTTGGCTGTGAACATTTCTGCAATGACCATTTTCAGAGAAGCTTTTGATGAAAATATTGAGCTTGGCTTAAGGTCTAGTATACATGATTTGGTGTTATCTCAGAGTTCAAAAAGCAAATTGAAAATAGCTGAATAGTGTCCATCTACTGCTAAAAGGTGGTGGCTGTGAAAGATGCAGAAAAAGGAAAAAAGTGAAAGAACCACTTAAGAGTAAGTGTTTGTGTGTTTTCTTTTTCTTCTGGGCTACTGCAGTCATGTGGTGCAGCATGGCAAAAGGCCAAGGAAAGTGAAGGCATCAGGCAAACAATATTTTTTACACAATTTTACAAAAACAGTATTAGAATAGTGTATTCACCTATAAATTTTACACACATGTATTATGTGCCAGTTTCTGGAATATGTTTGGTATCGAAATCAGAAGAGTAAATTAGCTAATGTTTAGCATACTTTGCCATTGAATAAAATGTAGTGAAACTCTTAAGTGCTTTCCAAAAAACCTCTTATATCTAAGAGCAATATCAGGTTAAAAAAAAAACCATCAATTTCTGGCATTTATTCATGGTAAATAGCATAGACACTTGAAAGTAGGTTTAGCTTTAGGTTTGTTCTTGAAAGCTATAAGATCTCTGAAAAAGTTCCTCTTGTTTAGTTAGAGGTACATTCATGAAATCAGACTTTTAGATTTTAATTAACAGAACCTATCTTGATGGGATACATGATATCATGGACTCAATCAAATACCATATTTGAAATGACGGAATAGTTCCTACACAAAACCAAACTAGAAGAGACCTGAGGAAAACTCCAGAACCATCAAGCATCTTTAGCAGATCCATTCAGAAAATCTAATTACTGTGAAAACCAGGCATCAGAAGATCACAAGAAAAATTTTTGTATGGTGGCTTTCCCCTCGTTGAATTATACCTGTATTGTGAATATTTTTTATATATATTTAAGATTTCAGGGTTTTTATGTATTTATTTGTCTTTCAGTACTTGTTGATGGTATTTTCTTTTTTGATGCTGTTTGTACTTTTCTTTTTGCTAAAATGTTTATTTTTTGAAATCTTACATTGTGATGCATTATATAATTAAAGTATAATGATGATGATAATAATAATAATAATCATTATTATTATTATTATTTCAGGTTTCAACACTGTTGACTATTAGCACACCTAAAACCTCCCTTTAGTATGGAATGATGGAATTGACATCTTTTTGATATGCAAGATGGATCCTTCTGTACATTTAATGTTGCAATTTGTTCTAACACTAGTTGTAAATTTTTATTCAACCCCTTTTAGCGTTTTTTTTGGTAAAATCTGAATAAAGATGTATACCTGGAAATCTGTCTGAAAATTTGACAGCTAAAAGGCTTCAAAAACCTTAAATGCATAACAATGAAAAGAAGATAGAAGAGCAGACTGAAGGAACAGGTCTTCTGCAACATGAGGTCATGTCACATCTGAAATGTGCGTGCCATTTCTACTGTACCCTTGTGTTTTTTTATTGTAGGTAGTACAATTTAAATTGTTCTGCCACCTGAGGACACTATGTTACATTTGTCATGATGTCGCCATTTTGTTAGATTTAATTTTTTACACTTAATGATCTTAAGATAAAAGTTCAATAGCCCTGAGTGCCTCTAAATAGTCAGATAAGTCTTTGTGGAAGTTTGTTAGAAGAGGCCACTCCAAGCATCAGCATCCTAAGGAGAGTGAATCTTCATCACTGCAGTCGGAGTATAAGTTATTACTGGGTACTTTCTACAAAATTTTGAGAAGCAGTTCTATAGATTCTGAGGTAGTGCCACATATATGGTTTATATGGGTCCTCACAGTGGCGCTCATGCATAAGAATTTTTCCACATATCCCAACAAAAAAATGTGGCATCCTTACCTAGCTTGTGATTAAACTGTGCACACTACAGTGTCAAGAAAGCAAAGCTGGAAAGTTATTTTCTGGTTTCACTTTAAACTGTTTAAGTTTATGACCAGGATTTGGGCTGAGTGTGTTTGTGTGTGAATTTGCAGTAAAAAGAGGCCCCAGCCTTAAGGATGCCCAGTCCCCCATCCCACTCCCAAGAAACTACAGTTTTGCTGATGACCTAGAGCTGGAGTCAGAGCGAGAAAGTGAACTGGCTCCAGCCAGCACGGTATCACAGTGAGTTTGCCATCACTCAATTGCAATGATGTTCCATTAGATCAAAACACATATTATTAGACAGTGTTTGTTTTTTTTTTTTGCTATTTTTAATTAACCTTAGTAATATGCCAACCCCAGAGGACTCATGATTCTCTTGTGTTTCCTGAGGCACTTACACAGCTAAATACTATGACTGATATGAGGAAGTGAGTGTTAAGCAACAGCAGTATAATATAGGTGCACAGTAAGTGAAACAAATGGAGCGACAGTTCTGACCCGTGGGACTCACTTTCTAAACGGCGGTGTAATGATGCAGAGTGAGAACTGCACACAGCAGTGTTGGCGAGATAACTCTGTACTCTGCTGGCTCCAAAATACGTAACCAGCTGTTCTCACAGAGCAACGCCACATCAAATCCCATGCTAAATTGAATCATTATGAGGCACTCTACTGTTTGTGGTAATCATGGTGAGAGAACACAGTGCAAAATAAAGCTTTCTTAGGTTATTTTTAGTTCCAAGTTTAACTTGAAATTAAAATCCAAAATGTACATATTTAATTTAAGTATATGAATAGAGGAAATGCTCTGTTAAGTCTTACAGAATTCAAGGATTCTTTAAATGCATTGGCAGGGTTCACGGTACTTACAGCTAGCATTGCAGTACAGTATGATTTTTAAAATAAAGATCACTGGGCTACTGAGAGTAAAAAAAAAGAAAATGTTTCTAGAAACAAAATAACCACCATTTACTAACAGTAAAAGAAGTGGAAGACAAGGAAAGTGCAAGACATAAATTGCATTTGATTTTAATCCAGGAAATAGGGTAATGAACTGGTATTTTTATTATTGTTGTTGTTATTATTATTATTATTAGTAGTAGTAGTAGTATTTCTAGTAGTCCCTTGCTATGTGCTGCTGTTTTTGTCTGTTTTATTTTGTCTGTATTATTTTGCAATGTTCAAAAGAAAGCTCATAATATTAGGAGGGTATACAATGAAATAAAAAGAAAAAAAAGCCTTCAATTGGTCACGTCTATTTCATTACTATCAGGCTTATTGTCTTATTGGAAAGTAGTGGGATGAAATGAATCATTAGGGAACATAATTTGAGTTCGTTCATCCCTTTTCATCATCAATTTAAAAAGATGACATCATGATCAAAAGCCTGTGTTATGTGCAGCATAATACATAATAGATAAATGCATCTTTTCTTTGTATCTGAGTAATCAATAAGAGGGGTATGTGATTCAATAGGCATGGATGATAACTGTCATACTGTAATATCCCTCTACCTCTATTGCATTTCTGCCTTTTTGCCTCACTGCTATAGGAAGACAGTATGCATTTGAGAATGTAGCAGGCGCTATTTGATGTGGTGCTTATGTTGCCACAAGAGCAACACAGCTCTCTCAAATTATTTAAATGACACATGTGCCACTCTTACAGCACTGATGTGGCTGTGTATCAAGTATTACAGCAGTGACCCATTAATAACATTACTTAATCTCGTGCTATATGCAGATACTTAACTAACCTCAGCACACCAGATGCTTGAAACTGAAAGTCAAATTGATGAAATTTGTCATTAAATCTTTTAATAATCTGACCCCTTGGGGGCACTCAAAGAGCATTGAGCAATTTCTCAGATGATAAGTTAATCTTTAAATATAAAAAATAAAATAATAAATGACAGTGAGCTCATGGTAAAAGCAACGTGGCTTTTCTAGATGCAGCAGAATTTCACACCCTCTATATTAATGCTCATGCAATACTCATATGCTCTACAACTCCTTTGTGGTGAGGCACTGGTTTTCAGATGCTACCTTAGTAGCCTAAATAAAATAAGATGCAGTGGTATTGAGACCATTGAGATTTTCAGACATATGATCATAGAACAATGTAAAAAAAAATATATATGTTATTGATGTTTTGGCAGATTAGAATTATTTAGGGTGCTCTGGCTGGATGCATGACCAGGGTTGTGTCCATTTTTATTTCTTATTTTGGGGCATAGATTTTTAGTTTAGAAAAACATTTTTAGTTTAGAAAAAGCCGGCATGAGGCAGGAAAGAAAGCATAGAGAATATGAGCTCTTCTGGCTGTGTTTCAGCCATGTGTCTATAGGATGTTGTTTTCTTTAAAAGCTCTGTAGATCTTCATTGAAATGATAATTTTAATGGTGAAAATAGTCTATATATCTGTCTGTCTGCCTGTTCTGGATGACGGCTTCATAGCAGACAGCCGTTCTTCCCTCTTCCCGGTACTGTGTACCGGCGCAGAATCTTTTAGTGGTACGCAGTACCGGACCGTACCGGCTCACTTTCACCCCTGAGTAAACCTAAAATACTCAGATTGTTATGAAGTGTTTGGTGCTTACCATATTTGCATAGAAGGAGAGGAGAATAACCATGGGCTCACAGATTTCCTCTTTAGAAAGGTAGATGTACTCCCTGGCTTACCATGTGCATTTTCATGTGGTTTTAACTGATTATAAAATAGTAAAAATGATTATAAAATAGTAAAAATTCAGCTCTGTAAAAAGTGGTAGCATTAATCCAAGAATATTCAAACATCACAGAAGACAGAAACTGATTAAATTCATAAGTAAGTGTGCCCTCTGAGGTGAAGCTGATCTCATCTATGCCCCATCTCACATTCTGTGTTTGAGCAAGAAAAATGACTGGGATCATAGAGAATCTACATTTACAACACAAAATCAATATAAAACAAGCATAGGTTATTATCTTAAATATTACATTTTACCATTTTATTTTAGTTAAGGTATGCCCCGACCATCATCACTATACATCCCTAGTTGCATTTGTTCAGAGTAAATACCATTTGGAGAATTTTAATTTAGGTTCCATCATACAAAGCTCTAAAACATAGTCAAGAATTAAAAAAAATGTGCTTATAAGAGTTAATATGAGCACTCCTAAAATTAAGTATTCTATGAGACCTTAAGCATGTAGATAAACTCTCATTACTGATGTTGACTAATCTGCAAGAAAAAAACATGTAAAGACAAATCAAGCACATTACCTTTTTATAAAATAAAAAAGGCTTCAAAAATAAAATAGGAACACATTTCTTTGTATTTATTGCTGATAAATATGAAGAAATGTGTTCCTATTTTATTTTTCCCATTTATTAGAATAAAAAGATGTTTTAGCTGAACTTCAATAAATTAATCTCTACAAGCTTATTAAGGTCTATTCAACGCTATTTCTTTAAAGATGATGATGTCCTAAATCTGTGCTTAATAAGTTCATATCGCAACATTCATTAATGGTAGAAAGAAATGTCTTCATTGTTCAAGCTCCACTTTCAGAGCATTTCAATATCTGCCTACTAAATTAATAGAAGATTTGATGCGCTGCCTGGGCTTTGGTTATATCACTAACCCATATTCCTTTTATGATGGAAATAGGTTTCCATAATAGCTCAAAGATCAAATTATTGACATTCCGTTGTATTACTTTGACCAAATGTTATGATAGCCTGATCTGAAAATCAGGTCCATAATAAAACTCTCACAGACCTTTTTTTACAGCAAATGCGACTCAACAAAACTTGAGCTGCTCTCCAACCACACATCATAACTCAGTTCTTTTTCAGAGTAATGAACACTGATAAGTAACAGCTTTTCAATAATTCCCACAAGCCTATAATGTAGGCTAACTGCCTCACCATCACTATGGGCTTTTTACCATTTTTCACCTGCCTTTGTTCTTGCTGTTCATCACCTTGGTAACACTAAAAGGAAGCAAGGTAATGAGGGAGAAGGTTTAATGTAGACTGTGTAGGCAAGAAGAGCATGCTTAATATTTTTCTTTAAACTGATTTGTTTTGGCATACAGTTAATCTTTTCTTAGTTTTTTTGCTATACCTATTTCTCTAGAAAAAAAAACAAAGGAAACACACAGAGGGCTCTGCTTTAATTTACTGTTTTGTGCAGGAAATTTTCAGGTGTTGAATCTAGTTATAACGTGTACTGAGAATTCAGAACTAAGAAGCAAAACCTCTTTAAAATCTTTGTCACAGACTGACGGATTCACACCGAAAAGCCATCCGTGTGATACAGAAAATGCATTATTTAGTGGCTAAGAGAAATTTCCAGGTAAGAACGCATTTTTTTAAATTTTTCTTCTATGTTTCTTTATAATTATTTATTGAATCTTAAGTTTCTGCTTTGATGACTTTCCTCAGTTGGAAATAATGCTCAAATTAAACTGAAGTCTTTTAATTAAGATGAAGAATGGGAAACCTATGGACGTGAAACATTTGTCCTGATATTCCTTTTACTCTCGAAGAATGTGAAAATACAGATATGAGATGAGCCTTATGTCTGCTTCACACGGCAGGAATTTTATGCCAATTTTTTACCCGATCTTCCCCTTCTGACATGCCCCGATCATCAGGATGGCTCTAAAGATAATCTTAAGAGATAATCCTACTGTTTGTGGTGTGTTAGGAGTGATCTAGTCTGCTCAGAAAGATGTTGGAACTGCTCCGATCTCAAATCAGGGATATTCAACATGTCCGATTATCTTGGCCCAATACAGTGTGGTGTGTTCCCTGAGGACAAACGAGCATGCAGCCTGTTGAATGAGACGTATAGCCAATCAGAAAGAAACGTGACAGAAACATGGAAGCTATTTACTCTGAACTCATATTTGATCTCGAGAGGGTTTGCGAATCTGAAATCTGAATGTTTGTGAGTGAAATCTGTTCATGTGTGGTGTGTTGTGCTTGCCGTGTGACTGGACACCACACATTGTAGGACCAAATCTGATTTTGTATCGTCACGTGTGGGGTCTCTCAGGTGTGGAAAATCAGCCAACAATTTTAAAATCTTGGCTTGTGAACCAGGGATATTATCTTTTTTTTAATATCAAACCAAGTTTTAAAGTTGTTTCTGATGATATAAGCACTGAATTATTTTTTTAATCTTATTGAAAGAGATAAGTTCCTTAAACTGCAAACTATAACCTTACAGCTTACTTTTTAACTTACATGTATCACAGTTTTGCAATGCCTTGTATCTGCAGCAACAGTACTACAAACACATTGTTGCAGCTGAGTACTTAAACCCCTGTTCCATATGCACAGTTATTTTAAGAAGCTTACCCAGGAGGTGAAGAAAATTCTTACAGGGCTCAAACGTCAACGAGCAATTGACCAGCATTTTTTCTGATCACAAGAACTCATAAGCAGCAAACTGTAATAAAGCTTTTGCAGGGTGTCCTCCACATTGGCCAATTAAAGTAGAACTGATAAAAAAAAATGCTGTGTGTACAGAATTAATCTTTAGTGTGTGGGCTGTGAATGTCCCCAATGCAGCAGATGTGCACCAGTTTCAGCAGCAGATATTAAGATGTGACAAGACCAAAGTAAATATAAAATCATTTGCATTTAAAAAAATTATTTCTTCTCAAACAAAGTTAAATAATAACTCTGTAAAGTGAATGTTTTGAGTCTCATTTAATTAATGATAAAATTGTGGTTTTTTTTAGCAAGCCCGTAAGCCATATGATGTCAGAGATGTGATTGAACAGTACTCTCAGGGTCACCTCAACCTCATGGTGCGAATCAAGGAGCTGCAGAGAAGGTATACTCTTAAAGAAAAAAATGACCCTAATTTAGTTAATTCCCCTGAGTAATGCAAGTGCTCATAATGTATTTCTTTTGCAAGTATATCTAGAAAATAAAAATATTTTGGAACACGGTGGAGTGAAAGGATGACAGATGAAACACAGACAGAATCTATAAATATTCTTCTTACAGCTCTATTGTTTCTCTCAGACTAGATCAGTCTTTAGGGAAGATGACTCTGTTCCAGGCGGGTTCAGGTAGTAAATCACTGCACTTCTGTCTTAAAATTGATTAGATTAACTGTTAAGCAAACACTGCATATAATGGTATTTTTTATTTCATTGTCTAATGTCAACCTCTGAAGACCGAGCCAGAGATAAAGGAAACAGCTCGATTGGATCAAGGCTCAACAGAATGGAGGACAAGGTGGGGACTGTCGGAAGACATTTACAACCCTACTTTGATCTTTAGTGCACTGCATCTTCAATTTTGTTTTAAAAAAAAACTCCCATATTTAAAACAGGCAATGTTGATTTTGTATTCATAGGTTGTTGGCTTCTATGAAATAACAGCTTGTGAATATCCTGTTAAGAGGATGTTGACAACACAGTTGTCTAATACAAGTTGAGGGATTTTGGATAAGTCAACAAACGTTAATCCATCTTTATTTACTGTAATGAAATATGAAATCTGTGTTTACCCTTTTGGCAGCGTTTTCATTAATTGAAGTAAGAAACTGTAATAGCATATGCAGATTCTTTGCAAATATGAATCTGAATCTGCCCTCACTCCTCACTTATACATTTCGCTTACAAGTGTTTACAGACACACAACTATTTACAGACACACGTCATGCCTTATTTTATAATTCGTGAAATTGTCAAATAAATTTTTATAAAATTTTATAAGGCTTATCTTCCTAGAAATCATGTAAGGTTTGTGAAGGTTTTTTTGACTTATTGCTCGGTTTTACTTTGAGCTCTTTTTTAAAAACATAGTTTTTCTATGAACACATAACAAGCATAGAAGCTACAAACATATTTTGCAGAATATACTGTTCAATACAAAATTATAACAGCATATTGGAAATATTTAAAACTGTATTTAGGCATAGTCAGTGTATACATATTAAAATGAGTTTATTATTTTCTTATCATTTGACATCTTTAAACAAACACATTTTAAAAAAAATCAGTGATACTATAAAACAGAAATACTGTTTTAGTCAGAAGTTTGCTTCCACTCTTAAGTGTCATGTATACCATATTTAAATTGGACCTCCAGTTTTCAGTTATTTCTTGGTTGTTTTTGATTTTTAATTAACTTATGACTTCAATGATTTTTAATGACAAGAATTAGGTGCCCAATTTTTATTTCTTTGAGGATTTTCTCGAAATTCAGACAGGTTTAGAGTTACATACAGGCTCACATGTATACATGCCTTCCCCCTAATGTATGGGTAAATTTGCCTTAGTAAGCTGCATCTATGCCACACACTTTGTGTAGCAAACAAATAATATGATTGCAGGGTCTGGCTCTTGATTCAGACAGACCTGGCATTTAAGCATAGTTTTGGGTTGTAGCCTTTCCAGAAGTCTACTATTAGCCCTCTTTATCCATTCCAAAATCACTTTCGATGTTTGATCTGGATCATTGTCCTGTTGGAAATCCTAGTTGTGTCTGCATTTTGAAGTTGATTTTCAAGGTGAGGCCAAAGAATTTGGAGGTAGTCATCTATCCTGATTATTATACCCAGTTTGTCCAACAAGCCAGGACCACAGGCAGCCAATCAGAACCTCAGCCTGATGCTACCACTACAATGCATGGCAGGTGGTAGTGTTTTGAAACCCTCACCCTCCAGCACATTTGATAATAGATAAAGCAAGCTAATACAAGACCTCTGGAATGGCCTTATTAAAGCCCCGACCTTAAGATTTTTGAGAAGTTGTAGACTTGGCATAATACCCAGTTTCCATACCAGAAGACCAACAATTATTATTATTATTTTTTTTTTTTTTTACCTACTGAAGTTCTATATTGTTTGATCATCATGTCCTGGAACAGGAGCAGTTTAAATGCACCATGGCACCATGATGATTGTATGTAATCAACAAGTAGATATACTTCAGTTCTTATAAACAAAAACAACCAAACGAGTTAAAAATGTTTGAACTTGTCACCATGTGTTGAAAATATCATAGATAACACACATGGACCAAACGCTGAACCACATCGCAGAGTCCCTCACCTTCCTGCTGGACCAGAGGGATCTCAGTGGTGGTGAAGTTAGAGGCAGGCTGAGACCTCGGCTCAGACGAACCTGTAATGTCCTTACTAATGAGGACAGCCTGCCAAGTAATGACCAGCTGTCTACATCTCCTTCATCCTTCTCCAACAACAACACCAGCAGCGTAAGGTGCCCCAACCCTCCACTCAGCTCCACTGCCAGTCAGGATGAGAGCTGCTGAACCTGAAAACCTGAAACCTGAAACCAGACATCCTCAATGCTTTCCACAGTGTTTGCTCACCTGTTTATGCTGGGTAAAGACAAACTGAATATATTCTTCTGTCTATGATGAGCACATGTAGCTACAGCTGCTTTCTCAAATACTGACATCATGAGGTCTTACCAGGAAATGTGGCATATGTCAGGGTTAAAATATATAAAGAAGGTAAAAGAAAGCTATGCCTTTCAAATCATGTTTGTTGGACAATTTTCATTTTTAAGGTTGAATGTATTAAGATATATTGCCAAATGTTTATTTTAGTACAATTATTTTTAAATATGGTGGAAAAAAGAGAGCCTCAATATTTAATACTGAAATATTATTAGTATTTTTTTTTTATTTGTACTATTTAGAGTTCTGAAATATATTGGAAAAAATACTCAAAGGTTTTAAAATGTTTGTATTGTTTATTATTAAGTACCTATCCCTGCAGCAAATCAGCTACTTCTAAACAGTTTTTGCTGTCAGCAAAGAGTGTGTCAGTTCTTGTTAAAGGATCTACGTTTTTGTGGTAAATTTGAGGCCATCTTGTATGCACTGTTCATTTAAGGTAGATTTAAAGGTTTGCAGTGTTGCTTAGGTTAGGGGACAGTGAGGATCAGGTCACAACAATGCATTTGCTGCTCGGTAGGATTCTGATACCATTGACTGCGACAAAATAAAAAATCAGATAAATCCACCCTAGTACTTAACAGGTACAGCCAGATGTGGTGTATTAAATCGTTCATCCTGTTATCTTTTTTGTCTTATTTGTTGCAAAATAAGATGCTAGTAAATCTCCATGTAGGTATTTTATATTAACCAGATGTATTGTAGCAGTCTGAGCAGTTGTCCCATGAGGTTTTTTGGCTCACTTTGCCTCACTTTTACGTTATATATTGTAATCACATGAGAAACCTTAAAAAATAGCTGCCTAAACTCCCTTTGCTTTCATCATCTCTTTTATTTTTTTACGATTTTCAGTGGGTCATTAGAAGTGCCTATAACTGTTCAGTGGTTAGGACTAATTGGAATGTATGTACCTGACTTTTGGGAAGTGCCTTGAGACAACATGTGTTGTGAATTGGCGCTATATAAATAAAACTGAATTGAATTGAATTGAATTGAACTGCTGATTATTGAGAGAAGGTTTTGTGAGTAACAGTTTTTTTAAAAGCTGTAAGAGTCGCATTCCCTACCCTCTCCTACAGTTCTAGTCATAACAAGAGCTTGGTAAAAGTTTGGTAAGAACTAACATTCTCAGTATTTCCAAACATTTATATTTTTAGTTCCCTTTTCCTCTGTATAGTTTTGGAACGCATTAGCTGAAGAAAAATGTTTCTTCCTTAGGCTTTTGAGGTATATTCATCAGCTAGAGTCACAAGGAGAGGCCTTTTTTTTTTTTAATGTTCTTATTAATCTTAATTTTTTTTTTAATACTACAGTGGAGGGAGCCTTATGTTTCAATTACTTGTAATTTTATACATTTTATTTTGCTTTTTGGAATTTTTATTTTTTCTAGCCCCAGTCAGGTCATTTTTTCCGTCCAAGATATTTTGTGGAGTGTAACTATATGAATGAACTTATTTTGGATTTTTAGATACCTCTTTGATTCTTTTAATATTTAATATTATTATACACTACTGGTCAAAAGCTTTAGATACACTTTCTCACTTAATGGGCCTCTTTATTTTCATGACTGTTTACATTGTAGGATCTCACCAAAGGCAACACAACTATGAATGAACACACATGGAATTATGTGGTAAACAAAGAGTGTGAAATAACTCTAAATATTTTTATATATTAGATTCTTCAAAATAGCCACCCTTTGCTCTGATTACTGCTTTGCTCACTTTGCATTCTCTCCATGATTTTCATGGGGTGGTCACCTGAAATGGTTTTCCAAAGAGTCTTTGAGAGAACTTCCCAGAGGTTCATTGAGAGACAGCCAGAGGTTAATATTTCAGTCATTACAGCAAAGGGCAGCTACTTTAAGGAATCTAAAATATAAAACATATTTAAACTTCTTTTACAAATTTCTTTTGCTACTTAATTCTATATATGTTCATTCATAGTTTTGATGCCTTCAGTGAAAATCTACATACGATGTAAATAGTTATAAACATAAAGAAAACCATTAGATGAGAAGTGTGTCTAAAACTTTTGACCGGTATTGTATGTAGTTTCATTTTATAACTGAACAGATTACATATCTTAAACTATTGTACTTAAACATTTTTAAGCTATCCCCTAAAAATCAGCTATGTCTTGATATCAAATAGTATATTTCCGTTTTCTGATTCTGGCTCAAATATTTCTATTGCCTTTAGTACCAGAGAAGAGTCCTTCAATGTTTTATGTTAATTCGACACTTACTTTGCTTTAATATTATTTCACTTATGTTGTAAATGTCAGCAATACTCAATAAAGGACTGAATATTGAAACAAAGTGTGCGGTGGCTTGAACAGAACCACAGATTCTGTTTTGGTTTTTGATCATTCTTTTGTACCTTTCACATTAGCTTATTCAAATGAAACACATTTTCAAGAGCAAATCAAGCTGCTGTTCAGAAACTGCACGCTTGTATTTGCAGCAACATTTCTTTCAATGCTACAACAAGGGGGTGGGGATGTTATACAAAGGGTTAATAGCAGTTTTTTTACATAAGTCACCTTTAGGCAGCAGATGGTGACCTTTCTCCCGTATGGCCATCCATGGGGTGCCGAGGCATTCCTTAACACAGCTGACCATGTAGAGAAAGGGCCCAAGTGACCATCTGCTTCTGGTGACCCCAACAATAGGCTGCACCCTCCAGAAGTGTGCTGACGGGCTGTGGCCTTTGTGCTAACCTGGGGCTGGCGATAGGGGGTTTTATTACATAGATTGTGTTGAGGTTTTAAAATTCTGTTTTACCACTTTAATTGGTGTTATTTAGGTTATAAACAGTCCAAATATTTAAGGATCAGTTTAGAATGGAGATTTACCAGACGGATAACATGCCAAAAGATTATTTGCACTAAAGGTTATTGTAGAAAGTCTAAATCTCTCTCTTTTTTTTCCGACATAAAATTATTTAAAGATGAAATCAAAGATAACTGCAGTTGTTTCCCTAAAGGCCCTTGTGTTTCATAAAATTTTCAAAAAATATGTGGTTGTTTGAACATATATGTAAATGTTTTGTTTGCACTGAATTTAGATCAAGTCAAAGATATACCCCTTTTTTTGTGGACCTTGAGAAGGCATTCGACTGTGTCCCTCATGGTGCCCTGTGGGGGGTGCTCCAGGAGTACGGAGTAGGGGGCCCTTTATTAAGGGCCATCCGGTCCCTGTACAAGTGGCGCAGGAGTTTGGTCCGCATTGGCGCCACTAAATTGGACCCGTTCCCGGTGCATGTTGGACTCCGATAGGGCTGCCCTTTGTAACCGGTCCTGTTCATAACTTTTATCGACAGGATTTCTAGGCACAGCCAGGGGCCGGAGGGGGTCTGGTTTGGAGACCAGTGGATTTTGTCTCTTCTTTTTGCAGATGTGTTGTCCTGCTGGTTCCCTCTAGCCAAGACCTACAGCATGCGCTGGGGCAGTTCGCAGCCGAGTGTGAAGCGGCTGGGATGAAGATCAGCTCCTCCAAGTTTGAGGCTTGTCCTCTTCAGGTTGGAGGGAGATTCCTGCCTCAGGTGGAGGAGTTCAAGTATCTTGGGGTCTTGTTCATGAGTGAGGGGAGAATGGAGCGGGAGACCGACAGACATATCGGTGCGGCTGCCGCAGTAATGGGGACGCTGTGCCGCTCCGTTGTGGTGAAGAGAGAGCTGAGCCAAAAAATGAAGCTCTCGATTTACCTGACAGTCTACGTTCCTGCCCTCACCTATGGCCTTGAACTTTGGGTCATGAACAAGATCCCACATACAAGCAGCTGAAATGAACTTCCTCCATAGGGTGGCCGCGCACTCCCTTAGAGCTAGGGTGAGGAGCTCGGCCATCTAGGAGGAGTTCGGAGTAAAGCCGCTGCTCCTCCACATCGAGAGGAGCCAGTTGAGGTGGCTCGGGCACCTATACTGAATGCCCCCAGGACACCTTCCTCGGGAGGTTTCCCAGGCACGTTCCAGGAGTTTGCCCAGTGGACAGCACAGGACGCGCTGAAGGAACTAGGTCTCTCGGCTAGTCTGGGAATGCCTTGGCTCCCCCCCTGGAGGAACTGGAGGAGGTGTCTGGGGAGAGGGACGCCTGGGTGTCTCTACTGAGTCTGCTGCCCCCGCGACCCGGTCCCAAAAGTAGAAGAAGACGACGAGTAACAAGTCAAAGATGTATACAGCTATTGAATAAAATAACTGTATTTTCTGAACAAAATCTACTTGTTTGTACTGTGGTGTATTTGACATGCTGAACCCAAAAACATTAGCAAAACAAAACCAAAAAACGAAACCAAAACAAAAATTGGGAAACAATACAATTCACTTGAGTTTATTTATTTATCACCAATTTACAACAGATCTCATCTCAAGACACTTTACCAGTCAAAGAAATCCAACTTAGATTCAGAAATATATTCAGTTTAAGGGCGCGGTGTGTGGCAGAGCGCGACACTTTTACAGAAGCCTCAGTCTTTGACGCCACCATCCAGGGTACAAGCACTTACCCTGGAGATCTGTGCTGCATGTTTGCCCCCTATCCCCACCCCACCTTCTGTCTGCCAACTTTGAAAAAAATAAAGGCCACTAGTGCAATTAGAAATATAAAATATATATATATATATATATTATATATATTCAATCCAATCATATCTAAGTTCAGATTTAATGAAACATGTCATTTAAATAAACACACATCAATTTGATCATTGTTATGATACTTCAAGTGCCATCTAGCTGAGTTTATTATACTAACTGGTAAAGAAAAATATATTTTTTAGGAAATGCAGACAGTTACATGGAGTCACTGGCTTTGCAACAATCCCTTCTCTTGAACAGGTATGTGTCATCAGCAGATGATTGATTGCATGAAGTTGTTAACTTTGCAGCAATCCCTCATATTGAGGATGTATGTGGCAACAGTGGAATGGAAAGATTCACTTTTAACAGAAGGAAACCTCCAGCAGAGCTTGGCTCAGCCATTTGCCTTAGCTGACTTAGGGTTGAAAAGACAGAGCAGACATGGATAAACAAATAACACCAAGAATTTTAACAACATTTTTCAAAACACTCACAGAGAAAAATAAAAGCAAGAAAAAAAGTTACAAAGTCTTAGCAAAGTTTCAGCTAAGGCTCTGGACCAGTTTGCACCTTCACCAGTCATTACCCTCATTTCATACCCTTGTGTTGCATTTACATTTAAACCTACTTCCATTTTATATCCATAAACCCATTTTGTACTGTTACGTATTACTTTACGTCTCTTGAGGAATTTTTTTTTTCAGAAAAATTGACAAATCTCACTTATAATGTTATTTAGTTGAAAGTACTTTTTTTGAAGATTTTATAGTTCCCTGTGTTTCCATTGATTGTGGCTCTAAATACCATTTGGCTCAGTTAACTGTTAATAAAATGTGAGTAAATAGGATCCCCGATCAAGGCAAAATAACAATGTGACCTTCTCGTAGATAGTACTTACCTGAGTTGCATAACCACATATCCCTGCAGTAGAATGTCAGTAAATTATATGACATTGTGTAAAATTGTTGGTTGTCAAAGGGGATTACATCAAGGTGCTGATTGATGCATTGTTGGAAATGCTTGTAAATGAGCAAATCTGCTAAGGGCCAAAATGACCAGAACTGGTTTTCTGATTAAAGTTTTTATGGCGATGATACTGTTAATTTCTGTAAAATAAAACAATTTTATTCGTTCTTAGATCTAACTTATTTTACTCATGATGCTTGCGGCTTGTTGTATACATCTTTGTTCAGTAAATTATAGTATTTTGTGGTAAAATGCATAACCGAAGAAAATTTTCACTGATTAAGTTTTTGAAATGAAAAAAAATTAAAATGTGTTTTGTCCTTATTTAGAAAAACACATTAAACTTTTCACTGTGTGGATTAAAATGTGTTTCTTGCGCTGTGCTTCTATGTTAATGTGAGCACAGTCTTCTCTGGGTCTGCTTTGGGCACATGCTATTTGTTAGAGTTTGAAAAGAAACAAAAAGTTAAAAGAACAGAGAAAAAGACGGTCCTGAAAGGGGCTGGAAGGATGTGAGGACTAATTTGCAGGTGAATAAGATGGCACACTCTCCTTTGTGGCCATTGTCCTGCTCTCTGGCCAGATGGCCTCTTCAGCTTCTTTCAGAACTAAACCCAAACATAACATGAGCAAAAACACATAACGGATTTAGCCTCTCTAATGAGCTAATTTGGAAATCACAATTATATATCCAATGTTATTGGATATAATTTTAAGCCTGGCAGCACATTCCTTATAACTGTTATTATGAAATTGTGCATAATAAGACCCAGAAAATGCAATTACTGTATAGCAGTTTTTTTTTCCTTTGGTTTCTAAACATTCAGCACCCGTTCCATTTTCCATCACTTCAGAGAGACACTTATGGACCCATTCATCTGTGGCTAACACAGAAATACTGCCTTCTAGAGCCAGCAGTCAGCCTGAAAAAAAGATATTAAACTGAAAATATTAGCAAGGGGTAAAACTATGGAACTTGCATGTCAGTAAGTAAAAGTATCCTATATATACAGGTTGTTCCACTTTTAGATCTGAAGTTAATATAAAAAAAACAACTCTCTACAGTTTTGTGTTTTCAAAATGGAACTGAAAAAAATTAAACCATTGAATATCACTTCAAGTTACAGTACAAATCCTAGTTTAGTAAAGCTTCACTAATAAATAAATTATAACTAATACCAGACGTCGCATGATTTCAATGGATTTAATTGATTTTAACTGATTCATATTGATTAATAATTTGATGTGGTTGAAAGCAAGGTGAGATTCGGTTAAATTAATGCTCATATAGAACTATGTATTCTGATTTTGTATAGAAACTGAAGACTATTTGGATTTCAAAAAATAAAAGTGAACTGTGAAATCATCATGTAAGTGTAAAATATTTCCTTAAGTGTAAACTCATGACTTAAGCTTTTTTGTTAGTAACAAAAGTTTAAGATACACCCCGCATGGATTCATTCAGTTATTCACGAATTTTAAATGGAAATGGAAAAAGCTACAAGCATTGCACATTGATATGTAGTAAGAGTTGGACTTGTATGCTTGTCCTAAATTGCTGCAAGCAATTGATTAGTTTTAACCTTCAGGTAAAAATGTCACCTGTTTAGCACATGAATGGTTGCTAACTGGTGGGCAGCTTGCCTAAAAATGTCATTCACCACAGCATTGACTGTTTAACAAGATGAAATGCTGTTAAGTCACTTTTTTCTCAAGATCTGGAAGGAAATTGATTTTTGTTATTCTGAAACTAACTATAATAAGATAGAGAATTTGTTTGCAAAATAATTAAGTGGAATATTGTTTTGTGTCTGTAGGCTACGGGAAATGTTTTAGTAATATGCCAAGCAGGATAAAAATCCAATCATAAGAAAATCAGAGGCATCTGCAGGGCCTTTTGTTACACTGTTTATTAAATCTGCAATAACTGTACATATTTACAAGCTTTTCATTTAATTTAACAACGTTCACAAAATCAGCTGAGCTGATTCAACAACAATACTGATAGAAACAAAACAAATACAACATTCTTTAAATGAACACATCCATAAATAAATTAAATATACACAAACAAAACTGAAAATAAAATAACATAAAATAATGGGTTGCTTCTTAATTCTGTCCATCAAAGACAAATAGAAATATCTATGTTTTCCAAAGCATGTTCATCCTATTGTCTGGCACAGAGTTTCCTTGTTGAAATGGGTCTGAAAAGGACTGATGATGCTCTTAGCTTCAAATGACCGTCTTCTCTTTGTAAAGTAATCTGTCAAGAACAAGAAGAAAGACAATTTTAGTGATTTAAAGCTCCTATTGTGACTATTTAAAATAACAGGAGAGTAAAACAAGCTTGTGAATCTTTCCTTGTACCTGTAATTCTTGCATTATTTGACTTGACTGCAGCTTTGGAGACCGACCTCTTCCTCCAGACAGGCGTCATTTCAGCAGCACGCTTGAGTGTGTTGGACACACTTAAACAGTTCTCTTGGTTAGTGCCAAGGTGTTCATCATTATTGCTTACCCTGCCACTGTCCTCAGTTTTTAGAGAATTAACATCAGGCATTGGCTTTGGGGACTCCTGGTAGTAAGAAGCTGCACAATCTGTGGGTATTTTCTCCCACTGAAATCTGCCAAGCTGCGGCATCCCAGACTGGAAGTTGAAGTTCCAGCGCTGGCTGTCCTGCTTCATGATCTCCTTCAGTTTCAGCTGTACTTCCTGACGCAGCTGGTCATGGTCCACTGGACCAAAGAGATTGCGACAAACAGACTCTCTGGATCTAATATTCATCATTCAAAAAATGTTGAAGCAGTTTTGATGGGAAAACTCTTGATGGCAAAACTCTGACAGAGGATGTTGTTGTTTCCCTCTAGTCTTCTCTTGCCGACAGGTTCCTGCAGGACAATTTAAAGGCTACAGAGCACACAATGTTTAGTTTGTACACAATGAGCAGAGACTTCTGATTGGCTGCAGCTGTCTGTTCCAGAGAAAAGCAACAGAGGGGGTGAAATTGGATCATTGTCTGATGAAAGTCATTGAGACCCCAAAGGCCTCCAGTTCTATCAAAGTCTGGCTTGACAAGCAGAGGTCAATTTAAAATTATCATAATAATAGTGATGTTTTTCCTCCTGAATGCACTGTTGGTGCATAGGCTGGATACACTTTGAATCAGGTCATTAGGAGTCACTTTTGAAAGTATTCAGATCATCTGTTTTACTAAATGAACAATGTAAAATGTAAATTGACAGCATGGGATTTTTAAAAATGCTAAGAACATAAAAATATTAGTTGTTTTCCTATCTGATGCTCAATAAAAAGAAAAACAAAATCAGTGCAAGAGAGGTACTATTGTAACTGCTGGATGTGTAATTAACTGATTTAATCTGCTATAAATTACCAGACATTTTAGTTAAATAAAAGAAAATGCTAAATGTCTTTCTGTCTCATGTAGTTCAAAAGTTCTAAAAGCAAATAGCTTAGACTATGAAAGAAATAAAAATGTATGAATTTCAAAACAGGATTGAGAAGAGAATTCCAAATTTATAAACTTAGATAAACCACAACAGGCTTCACTTACACAGGACCTCTTCATACTCACATCAGAGGGAACAAAATGTTTAGTGGCATGAGAAATGAAAAACCCAGGATTTAACTACTGGCAGATGACTTCTCTAACCTGCAAACCAATCTAAGCTTTTGCAAGAACATCTTGTCTCCTAAAATGTCTGGACATCTCACTCCCTTTTGTACACTTCTTCGTGCATTTCTTCTTGGACTTTGTGTTTTCATATAAACTTAGCTAGATTCACCCGTTCAACTGCTTGTTAACAAAAATAGGGAATGCATGTAGGTATCAACATGGTGAAAATAGCTTGCAGAAGTTCAAACCGAGTATCAGAGCATAGAAAAAACGTAATTTAGGTAACTTTATACGTGGCATGGTTGTTGGTGCCAGATGGCTTGTGTGAGTAATTCAGAAACTACTGATCTACGCTTGGAAGCAGCAATGCATTGTTCATGTCAAAGGTAAGATGAGAGATGGCAAAAAGGCAATAGCTTCTCAAATATTCACTTGTTACAACCAAGGAATAAGGAATATCATTTTTAAATGCACACCCTATTGAACCTTGACACAGGTGGGCTCCACCAAAACAGACCACACAACATGCTACCCCTGCCAACTAACAACAGGAAACTAAGGCTACAATTCACAGAGGTTTACCAAAATTTCATTAAAGAATATAAAAAACAATACCTGATCGGATGGACATAAACCAACTGATCATCATTTAAACACAGCCCCTTAATGAAGTATTGTTGCTCAACATGTCCACCCCTCCATGACCAGGGTGTGCCTGCTTTCTGTTGTCTCCTTCCAGCAGATTAACTCAAACTGGAATCTTAAACATAACAGTGGGTTCACTAATGACCTCCACAAATACCAGATCTCAAATCCAACAGAGCCCCCTTGGGATGTGGTGGACCAGTGGCATAATATAACAGATGTCCAGCTGACACATCTGCAGCAACTGCATGATGCTATCAATATGGTCCAAATTCTCTGGAGAGTCTTTCAGATTCCTTATTTAATCTATAACATAAATTAGGGTATTTCTGGAGGTAAAAGGTGCTCCAACTACATACAAGCATTACCTCTTTTTATTCACTGAATAATTATTGAATAAATGTTTATTGTGATTGCAAGTTTATCTTAGGGTTTATGGCACATCTTTTCCAGGGTTGTGTGTGCGACAACACACAGAGTGTGTTGTGGCACATTTTTTTAATGGAAATGTTAAATGCTACTGTGAGAAATGTGGAAAGCTTCTAAAATGTCAGTGAACACAAATGTAAACACAAATGTATAGAAGGCAGCCTGCTTAAACAGTAAAGGTGTGGTCTGTATGGGAGCAGAGTGGAATGGCCAACCAAAATGCAAAGTAATGGTACACAAAAGCTTCAGGGATTGGCTGGGGCAGCAGCATTACCTTTCTCCAACTTCCTGATGAGCCACCTGAAAGGGACACCTCTCAGTCTTCCATGCTGTGGTAAAGGTGAACAAGCAGAAAGGTAAATTTTTCAGCCATGCCGGAGAAACAAGACACACCTCTGGTGAGTGCCCACTGCGATGTCTTTTTGCCTTTTAAACATCATCAAATGTCTGCTTTTAGGGTAATGATGACCAGTTTTTGTTTTCTCTAAAAGCTGTGTGTCTGTTGCAGTTTTGCAAGATCTTTACTGTATGTCAATGAACATAAGCACATATGGTGAAATTGGTGTAGAATTTGGGTATTCAATAAAGCAAAATTATGCGACTTTATCCACAGGGAATGTAATTACTTGGTTGCATTCGGATTTATTTATGTAAGTCCAAACCACACATTATCTCTTGCAGTCATAATAATAATTAAAAATACTCCAACAATTCCACCTCTAATAGCACTTGGAAACTGAGTGGACAAAGCCCTTCTCACAGAATGAGGCTCGGCAAGGATGACAAGGTGTAATTACTGCACACCTTGAAACATGTATTCAGTAGGTTTTTCTTCGTATATGTATTTGATACACATCTACTCTGCTCTGATAAAGGCCCTGTATCACCAAACTGCAAGCAACATTTTGTCAAAAATCTGGGAAAAGTACAAGAATTTAGTCTTTAAGCTGTAAGAAAAACAACATGGAAGATTTAATCAAATTCAAAACATTCAATTCAAAAATACAGTATTCAACCCAAAGAGAAAATAATTGTTGTTGTAGCTCATTTTATACAGGTTAAGATAATAACCTTTACTTCAATGTTATTTTCTTCATCACTTGCATAGGAAAAGCAAGTACTAAGCTCCCACTGTTGTCATTCACAAAGAAGCATTAACTTTAAGCTGTATTTCAACTCAGACTGTAGTGGAGCTCAGAATGGTGGACCTTAAACAATTTTAAGGTGTGTGTGCATGAACTGAACTCTGTCTTTATGACATGTACTCCCCCAAACCCATAGTCAGAACACAGACTTTCATGCACACAGCCCCACATCATTTTTTCTACCTTTGCATGCAAATTATCCCGTTTGCATAGCCAGTAGTCGGTTTCCTCCCGGCCTCATACCTGTAGTCAAATAGACACTTCCGTAGCAAGCTGCTTCCGTAATATCAAACAGATTGCAAAGCAGATAATTTATTTCTTTCTGTGCATTATAATCCATCACTTTTCAGGATCCAAAGTACATAAACAGACCTTTTCTCCTTTCTTTAATTTGGACATGCTTGTTTCTTATTTTTTTAACAATCTTTTTTATAAGTACTTCAAATGGCCATGCAAATAAGAACGACTGATAAAGCTCTGTTTACTGAGGCAAAGGAAAAATCTTATCAATAAAAAATGAGTTAGCATATTGTCTGAGTCGCATTTATTTCTAGGAAAAAGTTTGTTGCAGATGTAATACCTAGCATTGCTTAGTGTGAAACAAAAGCTACACAAGTATCAAAAACATATTTTCAAACTGGAAGAGTTTGTTTATTGCTACCAAATTATCTAGAAGTATGACTGTGTTCGTCTGAAATGAGGAAACTGTTGTTCTCATAATTTGGGGTTGCTTATCTTTAGATGGAACTATGGTTTTTGTCACAGTGAGTTAAATTTGAACAGTTTTCAGCACCATTTTTGATCCAAAGCCTTTAGGTGTCTGCAGAAAGATGAACATGAAGATGGACATCTTTACCTAAAAAAAATTAAGGTTTTGGAATGGTTGAGCCAAAGTTCAGAAAATAAACATTGCATTAAATCTGTAGGGTCACCTGAAGAGTGCTATGGACAAGATATGTTCTCACAGTCTCATAGATTTTAAGAATTTTTGCAAGGCAAATGTTATCTTGTGGGATTCAGACATATATTCACCAAATAAGACTGAAAATGGACCAAAATAATGTTTTTCTTTACATGTGTGCATACTTATGCAACCAGGTTGTTGCAAAATCTAAAAAAAAATGTTTTCCTTTTATGTGTCTGTTTTGCATTTGAATTGTATAGGACATGTACCACAACAAAGGTGAAACAAAAATGCAACATTTTTTTTCATGATCTCATGGTTTTCCTCATTAGAATCTATCCTTTCATCAAAGCTTTGAAATCTTTTGAGAGTCACTGTTAATGTGAGCCAGATGCATTTTGTTGACTTTCTTTTCATATTGTCCTGAATCAAATGGGTTTCCTGTTTCATAAGCCCACCATATACAGTCCACTATTTGAGCGAGTATGGTTGGTGTATATTTTGTTCAAGCAATTGGACTGGATAAACCACTTTGCATTTGAGGCGAGAATGAAAATTGTGCCGGCTTTGCATTAACCACAAATACTTATTACCCCCTTTCCATCCATATAAGGATGGTGAGTGGTTTTAATGGATTTAGTAGGAAAAAGGCTTAATGTTTCTGAATTTATTTGTTTGCAGAGGCCACTGCAGCCTCAGACGCGATGCCTCCAGTGTGGGGACATACTGGAGTGGTCAGAAGAGCACAGGTGTGTCAAAGTGTTGGTTTGGTTGAGTATGTGAAACAACACAAACATCTCAACAGGGATCAGCTTAAAAATCTTGTGTAAAACTAACTTTTTCCCATTCTAAAAAGGAATAGTTTCATTTACAAGAAACAATAATTGCATTCTTTCAGATCAGTGCACTAATTTGGAGGCTTACGATAGGCAAGCATTTGTGCATGACTAAAAAGTCTTAACTAGATCCAAGTATATTTTTTATTTTAATTATTCATGAGAAATAGTCATTTCTAAGCTGTTTTATATAACAATGTAGCTCTCTGCTACATTGTTATAAAAGAGGATTAGTAACAACACAGCCAAACCACAAAGCATTCAGAAATTCTACACTGATCTCAATTACTTATTTTATCAAAATTCGATCTATAAACTTTACTGCTTTTGGTTAACATTTTATATATTTTGAAAAGCATTTTCACCTTGTCTATATATGGTAGAACTATATATAATAGGACATTAAATGCAAAACTTGGTTACTTAAAACTCTCAACAAGCCCCAAATTTAAGACAAGCCATCATATTACTTTGGGGCATCCTATTATTCTAAATGCTATATGTAAAAATCACTTTACCGGAACCAAAACAGCCAGGACAAAAGAAGGTGAGTCTCTGACCAGTATGTATTGCTGCACCCTTTACAATTGCTATGGCTATTTGCCTGTTGCTTGCATGACTGCCGGTACGGCCTCTGTAGGCAGAGCACAGCAGAGATCGAGAAGGGAGGGATCAAAAGGTATATTTTGTTTAGAAGTCCAATCCAAGTCCACCTTTTGTTTGATATTGCCAAGTTCCTTGCTCAACATAAAAATATCATTGATGCTCTCTTATTCGGTTATGGTTTTCAATTGTGTTCATGTTTTTCAGCATTTTCCTTGCTCTTATAGGTCTTGCCATATTCGGGTTTTGCCATATAAATTAAATTCTCATTCTCAAATGCTCATTTTAGTGAGGTGCTTTTTCATGTTAGTGCATTTCTCTATATTTAGCTTTCTAGTTTACTCTTGTGTTCTTCATACAGATGTTACTGTTAATATTCTCTGTAAGATTATTTCCAGTTACTCTATTGAGCTCAATTCATGTTTATTAGTTTCCAATATCAGCCACTGCCATCATGTAATCAGGTATATTCTGTTCATCTGCTCCAGCTCATCCAGTCCATTGCCTGCAACTGTTCTGTCTCCTATTTAAGCTCACCATTAGTCAACTAAATTTTATATCAGAAAAAAAAACCCTGAGAAAATGCAAAATTCAGTTTTCAGTTGGTTATTCAATTTATTAAGGGAAAAAAGCAGTCCAAACCAACCTGGCCCTTTGTAAAAAATTAATGGAGCCCTAAACAACTGCTATCAAGTGTTTAACTAGAAAGGACCCAGTCACAAAGGTAAAAAATTGAGAGTTGAAACTAGGGAAAATGATCAGGGTGATGAGATGAAGAGGAGAATGAGATATAAGTTGAGATCTGGTTGAGGGAGGATGGGGCTGAAGAACACGGACTGTGAAGGACTGCTGAACTGGGTAATTAGAGGTGTGGTTGAGGAGTGGCCCTGCTGCCAAACCAAAGTTAACATATTAACTTCATCTTGTGATAACCATAAATCATTTACATTAATGTGGAAGGGTTTTCATCTGTTCTTTGCAGATTTATTTTCAGCCACAGACAGTTTTTAAGCATGAACAACCTGTTTAAGATCATGTCACAGCATGGCAATTTCGATTTTTCAGACTTGATTAGGCCAATCTAAAACCTTCCTTTTTTTAAGCCCTCTAGAAGGTGATCTTGCTGGTGTGCTTTAGGGTTTTTGCCCTACTGCATGGTCAAAGTGCACTTCATCTAAAATTCACTAACTGATGGCCAAACATTGTCCATTAGGATTTTCTGGCAGAGAGCAGAGTTCATAGCTTCATCTGTCAATATACCAGGTATGCAGAGTATTGAGCATAAAACAACGCAAGGTACGATCAAACAGTAAGTTGTCCAGTTCCTGAAGCTGTAAAGTAGCCCCAGACCATCTTCCACCACCATGTTGATATAATCTTTTTCAGAAACCCGTTTTTAAGCTAGATTTAAGTGTGGAAAACCCTTTTCTTTTTTGTTCAGCAATGGCCTTGAACTGGGATCTCACAGGGATGCATTTTTTTGCCTAGTCATTTTGTTGAAGCAGAACACACACCTTAACTGATAAGTGAGGCCTGCAGTGTTTAAAAAGTTCTGGGATTTTTGTGACCTCCAGAATGAATCGCTGATACACTCTTGGAACAATTTTGGCAGACTGGCCACTCCTAAGGTTCACCACTGTTCCATAACTTAGACTTCATTTTTCCATCTTTTCTTGAATTACTTAATACATGAAATTATTTGAAACATGTTTTTTGTATTCACTGTAGGCATCTTTGTCAGATACAAAAATTTGTTCAATGATAAGAAAACACTGAAGTCTCAAACAAAAGCAAAAAGGAAAACCAATTTGCAAATAGAAAATACATTTTCAAATCACTATACACACAAAATACAGTTTAGAGGTTGTTCTAATACATTTTAAAATGCCCTGATGCCACAGGAATTAATGTTACCAGGTGCAGGTTAAACTCAATTTAAATTATATAACACCAATTCACAACACATCATCTCAAGGCACTTGACATACATTCTTAGTTATCAAAAATTGCAGTCAAGTTCAGTTTATTTTAGATTGGTTAAGTTTTCTATACAAAAAGGATATCCAGCAGATTGCGTGGAGTCACTGACTTGCAGAATGTACTCCTGGTCAAGCATGAATGTAGCAACAGTGGACAGTCGCTTGCATAATCGTGTTGACTTTGCAGCAATCTCTCATTGAACATGCATGTAGCGACAGTGGAAAGGAAACCCCCCTTGAACAGGAAGAAACCTCCAGCAGAACCCGCTTCAGTGTGAACGGTCATCTGCCACGACGGGCTGGGTATATAAGACAGAGTTCCCCCAAAAAAGTAGAGCACATACAGTTAGTCACAGAAAAAAGGGTTAAACACTGAAAACAGGGCTAGGTGTATAATAGAAGGAAAACAAAGGTTTTGGCAGTAGTAATTAGCCAATGCCCCCCTCCAGTAAGTTGTCACGGCTAAACAGCATGCAAAAGTCAGATGTAGCTCCTGAGAAAATAATAATAATAATAGCTAAAATAACAGCAAATTGCACAAAATTGGAGTGTACTAGAAGAATGTAGCAGTGTTAGGAAAAGTGGCCATTATGTACACCAGCAGCCTAAGCCTATAGCAGCATAACTACAGAGATGGCTCAGGATAACCTAAGCTGTTTTAACTATAAGCTTTATCAAAAAGGAACATTTTAAGCCTAGCCTTAAAAGTAGACAGGGTCTTCTTCCTCCTGTCTTCACTAAACGCTTAACTTACCTGCAAGTGCCACCAACATGTGAGCAGCTTTTCAAATCTTTTATTACAAAGTGCATAGCACAACATCCTTGGTAGATAATACTGTGTTACTGTCATGCTGTGTTAAGGTAGGACCTAAATGCAGAATGTAATGGAGCAGATGAGAAGGATTTAATGGTAAACAAACGTACAATTTGACCAGGTAAAGGAACACATGCAGGTGAGTGACATGAGCAGAATGATAACAGGAGCGTGGGAACAGCAGAAATGGGATCAGGCAGCTAGCTGGGATGACATCAAGTAGAAAATCAGGAAAAAACTGTGGCAAACAATGAAAACCAGAGTGGATCAATACTGATGGGAGTGGAGAATGAACTGAGGAGGTTTATTAGGAAGGGAATCAGGAGCAGCTGGTGGAAGAGATCCTAAAGAATACTGAGGGAGAGTGACTTACTAACACCAGTGAGCAGGGAGTGCAGTGGGGTAACAGAAAAAACATCTAAACTAACTAAAGAACATTAACAAGAGGGAACTAGATCTATAAGGAAAATATAAACTAAAACATCGAACTCAGAAATCCCAGGATGTAATCTAAACACAAGAATGAAATTTAATAATTCTGAATGAACTGAAACAAGGCAAGTGAGAACATGGCAGTTCGGAGAAAATAAACAGAACTCAAACTCAAAACCCCAAACACAGGCAGATTTTGACAGTTACAGGTTACAGGAGAGATTATAGCTTGGTATATTGTTTTCAAGAGGTGAGTCGGGGTCATTCGGAATTAAATGTTTCCTGTTGTGTGCTAAAGATGACTTTATGACACAGAACAATTATCTGTGTCTTTGTAGTGTCCTCCTTGGCTGCTCATGTTGTTCTACAGTGGATGAGACTATTACGAATGTTGCCAGAGGCCTAGCCAACAAAATGAAGGAGAAAACTCACTGGGCAGCTGGAAGGGTGGGTGACATTGACTTTATTGGACCTACGAAGACTAAAGGAAAGGTAAGATTAAATAATGCAAAAAAATAAGAAAAACCTGCAGAAAGTCTCATTTCAACCTTGTAGAAATTGATTTTACAAAAGATGATCCTGACATCATTTTTCTCTTCCTTTACGCAGTTTGTGAGGGTGTGCAGCAACACAGACCCCGTTTTGATTTACAAGATGCTGACAGAGGAGTGGGGCCTCTCTCCTCCACACTTGGTAGTGGCATTGGTGGGAGGAGATGAGCTGGCTCAGATGAAGCCCTGGCTCAGGGACACTCTTAGAAAAGGACTTGTGAAAGCTGCACAGAGCACAGGTTATAATCAATGGGCCAAAGCTGGCCTTGGCTTTTTACACCAAAGGAATAACATGTCTCTAGCCTTCTGCTGAGTTGTGACAGAGTTATCAGCAGTAGCAGTACAGTATATTATTTTTTATCTCAGATGTTTCAATTTTAAATCATTTTTCCTGTTTGCAACTATTTATGTTTTTTATGTACAATACAAAATTGCATCATTCACTTTTAGCAGAACCTGCATAATATTATTTATGATCAACTGGGGATAAATCTAATTTGCAATGACTGCTCTTATGTAATCCGAGAAAGAGCTTTCCTGTCTAATATCGCTTAGAAACTCACATATATAGTTTCTATCTGACTTAGCAAGAAATGCCAATTCTAGAAGTCAGAGGTTTGCATACACTCATCACGGGCATTAATTTGGGTCTTTTAATTATGCATTTAAACCATTATTTGTTATTTAGGTCGGTATAATGATACACTTTAATGACAAGAACTGGATTTACACATTTTAATTAATTGTGCATATTCTGTGATCCTCACATGCACCCTCACTAATACTTGGTTAAATGTTCCTTGGAAAGTTAAAGATACACACACTTTTTGTAGTCATGAAAAAAGCTCTGTTAAAAATATTCAACCACTAGTCTAATGGAAAATTTACTTTACTTGCAATAGTCAGTTTTCTGCCACAGACTCTGGTTTTTGAACATAGTCCCCAAATTTTCAATAGGGTCTATGTCAGGGACATCCGAGAAACTGTTTGCCTGTATAATCAATTGCAGTACTAGTTTTAATGTATACTGCTAAAATAAATAAAGGGAACACTTAAACAACACAATACAACTCCAAGTAAATCAAACTTCTGTGAAATCAAACTGTCCACTTAGGAAGCAACACTGATTGACAATCAATTTCACATGCTGTTGTGCAAATGGAATAGACAACGGGGAAATCTTTGGCGATTAGCAAGACACACTCAATAAAGGAGTGGTTCTGCAGGTGGGGACCACAGACCACTTCTCGGTACCTATGCTTTCTGGCTGATATTTTGGTCACTTTTGAATGTTAGTGGTGCTTTCACATTCGTGGTAGCATGAGATGGACTCTACAAATCACACAAGTGGCTCAGGTAGTGTAGCTCATCCAGGATGGCACATCAATGCGAGCTGTGGCAAGAAGGTTTGCTGTGTCTGTCAGCGGAGTGTCCAGAGCCTGGAGGCGCTACCAGGAGACAGGCCAGTACACCAGGAGACGTGGAGGAGGCCGTAGGAGGGCAACAACCCAGAAGCAGGACCGCTACCTCCACCTTTGTGCAAGGAAGAACAGGAGGAGCACTGCCAGAGCCCTGCAAAATGACCTCCAGCAGGCCACAAATGTGCATGTGTCTGCACAAACGGTTAAAAACCGACTCCATGAGGATGGTATGAGGGCCCAACGTCCAGAAATGGGGGTTTGTGCTCACAGCCCAACACCGTGCAGGACGCTTGGCATTTGCCAGAGAACACCAGGATTGGCAAATTCGCCACTGGCACCCTGTGCTCTTCACAGATGAAGCAAGTTCACACTGAGACACTGTGGAGAGCGATCTGCTGCCTGCGACATCCTTCAGCATGACCGGTTTGGCAGTGGGTCAGTAATGGTGTGGGGTGGCATTTCTTTTTCTCCATGTGCTCGCCAGAGGTAGCCTGACTGCTATTAGATACTGAGATGAGATCCTCAGACCCCTTGTGAGACCATATGCTGGTGCGGTTGGCCCTGGGTTTCTCCTAATGCAGAACAATGCAAGACCTCATGTGGCTGGAGTGTGTCAGCAGTTCCTGCAAGATGAAGACATTGAAGCTATGGACTGGCCCGCCCGTTCCCCAGACCTGAATCCGATTGAGCACATCTGGGACATCATGTCTCGCTCCATCCACCAACGTCACGTTGCACCACAGACAGTCCAGGAGTTGGCGGATGCTTTAGTCCAGGTCTGGGAGGAGATCCCTCAGGAGACCATCCGCCGTCTCATCAGGAGCATGCCCAGGCGTTGTAGGGAGGTCATACAGGCACGTGGAGGCCACACACAATACTGAGCCTCATTTTGACTTGTTTTAAGGACATTACATCAAAGTTGGATCAGCCTTGTTTTTCCACTTTAATTTTGTGTGTGACTCCAAATCCAGGCCTCCATTGGTTAATGAATTTGATTTCCATTGATGATTTTTATGTGATTTTGTTGTCAGCACATTCAACTTTGTACAGAACAAAGTATTCAATGAGAATATTTAATTCATTCAGATCTAAGATGTGTTATTTGAGTGTTCCCTTTATTTTTTTGAGCAGTATATTTGGGATCACTGTCCAGTTAGGACACCCATTTCTGTCTATGTTTTAACTAACTTGCTGTTGATTGGGGGTAAAGTTCAAGAATTTGGAGGTGGTCACACTTTTTCGTTATTCCACCCTCTTTTTGCAATGCACCAGTACTGCTGGAAGCAGGACAGCCCCACGGTATGATGCTATTATTCACATGCTTGACTGTTTTCAGGTTTGAAAGGGTCACCTTGAATCCTCAAAGTAGACGTCTTATCATGAATAATAGAAAGGATAAAGCATGCTAGCATCACATTGAAATGGCCCCAAATTTGTGGACTATGCTTTAAAGCTGGGTCAGTGTCAGAAAGACAACCAAAGGCATGCAGTTTACAACTTGGTATGGCACTTTAACCAAATATGACTCGAGCTGTATGTAAACTATTGACGTGGTGTAGACACAATAACACAATAAATATATATATATATATATATATATATATATATATATATATATATATATATATATTCATCATACATGACACTAATGCCTTTGGTTAGTATATGTAAACTTCTGAGCAGCATTTCTTGTGCAACTGCTTCTCTGTTCTCTAGGGGCATGGATTTTAACTAATGGCCTTCGTTTTGGCATCACCAAGCACTTGGGCCAGGCAGTGAGGGATCACTCCTTGGCCAGCACCTCCTCTAAAGTTCGTGTAGTGGCCATTGGCATCGCACCCTGGAACATGATCCACAACCGAGAAGCACTGCTCACTGCCAAGGTTTCCGCTCTCACTCAGATACACAATACATTGCCACTAAAAGCCATACTGTCATCCCTGAGCAAATTCAATACATTGTGCTTTCTTCAGTCTTTGCGCATTCTTACAATGATTTTTATAAGGTGGATGAGCCTGCAGCATACAAACCACAGGACTTGCCCCATGGCTCAGTATATTCCCTGGACAGCCACCATTCTCACTTTGTGCTTGTTGAGGAGGATCCCAACAGACCAGGAGCCACCAGTGAAATGAGAGTGAAGCTGCTCAAACATATCTCCCTTCAGCGCACCGGTTATGGAGGTAAAATCCTTCAGGTCCTGGCCAGAGATAATCTTTTATGCGGATCAGATTTTAAATTTCATAATTTTCATCATAATTTTATCATTACATGAAAAAAGGTTGAAAATTAGCATAAATTTGGCATCTTTAAGGTGTATTTGTTTATTAAAACATAAAAAGAGGTGATTCTTGAAATAAAAAATGTGCAGCTTTCATTGTTTTAAATTATGCATGTGTTAGGCTTTGTTGAATTGTAATGCTGTACATAATAATTAGTTGTGCCTTATGTACAGTTGGAATACCGTAAAGGAAACCATGTTTTATATGTTATGACATTTTGGAATGATGTGCTAAAATCAAAATGCCTTTTCTCCACTGCATTATAAAAAAGTGCAGCAGTCAAGTTAAGTTTTCTTTTCAAGTCACTAAAGATTACTGTTCAATATTCAACGCCATCACCTTGCAAAGTTAAAAGAAAAGCAACCAGAAATGCAAGAAGTGGCAGCATTGGGCCATTTGAGGACACTGTTATTCTCCTTTCCATTATTCAGAGATCATTCAGACCAAAACAAACAAATTTTGTACATCTATCTCACAATGTGATGAATGTGATGGAATGTGATGATGTCTACCATATTTTTAACATTACTTATTTTCAAGGATAAAGTCAAGTTGGCTCTAACCCTAGGGAAAACACATTTAACATCATATATTAACCCTTCTTATTAAAATATTAATATCTTTACAGTATATTTTAAAGATAACAATGTAGTACATTGTTTAAGCTTTTGCTGCAAGTTCTTTCTCTGTAAAGATGTGATGAAAAACACTTTTCATAGTCTATATGTTTTAGAAATACTAGAAAGAGTAGAACACAATTCACCGTGACAAACCTTTTTCAAACAGATTTTTTTGAAATCCTGCATACATTATCACTGTTTTAAATTATACAGATATGACCGCTCAGACTGTGTGAAACACATTTTTGCAGTGGTCCCTAAACATTGAGCATGAAAGAACATGTACTAGCCTAACTCATCAGGCATTATTATGCACTCTACACATACCATCCATATTCTTTAAAAGTTGCCAAAAAAAATATCAACATTAAGTACGTTTTCATTTAATTATATCCAGGTTTAGACCATTGTAGGGAGAAGGCCTAATTGAGCACACAGTGCCTTCCAAAGGTATTTATACCTATTGAACTTTTTCACATTTTGTCAAAGTAAAACCATACAATTGCTGGAGATCTTATATATTATAGATCACACAAAGTAAAGTAGAGGGAAACAGACTACATAGTTTTTTTATAATTCTTTACAAATAACCTAAAAGGGTGATATGTTTTTATGTTGAGCCCACTGTTCATCAGGGAGTCTGTGTCCCTGATGAAAAAAAGCATGCCCACAGCATGATGCTGCTACCACCATGTTTCACCATGGAGAGGGTGAATTCAGGCTGATTTGGGGTTAATAATTCTTTTTGCCACACATTGTTTTTGCATCCCCTACATGTGTTGCCATGGCAAGTTGATGAATTCTCCTAACTGAGCTCTGGATCTTTGCAGCTCCTCCAGAGCCACCATGGTTCTCTTGTCAGCTTTTTAGGTTACTACTCTCGTTGCCCAGCATGTGATGGATGACCATGTCTAGCCATTTGTGCTATGATCATTCACTTTTTAACGATGATTCAAAAAGGGCTCCATGGGTTTTTTTTTTTTTTTTAAGTTTGGGCTATTATTTTATAAACTAATCCAACTTTAAACATCTCTGCAACTTTATCACCTGATCTGCCTGAGGTTTTCATTGGTCTTCATGAGGTTGTGTGCTTGCTAAAGTTCTCCAAGAAACTTTTGAGACCTTCACAGAGTAAACACACCTGGTAGCTTTGTTAACTAACATGACTTCTGTAGGTAATTGTATGAAGGGTATTTTATTTAGAGGTCAGAGTAAAGTGGATTACATACAAATACATTGCACAATTTTCAAATTGTTATTTGAAAAAGATTTTAAGCAAAGCAAGCATGAGTATTTTTCTTTCCACTTTACAAAAATTAACTATTTTTTGTTGCTCTAAAATCCCCCAAGAATACGCTGAAGCTTGTGGTGGTAGAGTTGCAAACACCTAAAAAAACATCAAAGGACAGCTACTTTCAAGGTCTGAATACTGTTGCAAAGTGCTGTGTTATGTTTTCCATTAGTAGAAATGTGACAGCAAACATTTCTGACCTTCCTACTTTATTTAATGTACTTGTAAATAACAAGAGTAGTTCCACTTAATAAAGATACACAAAAACAAAAATAATTCTCTCCTGCAAATTATGGTACACAAAATTACACTATGCAAAGAAAATTAGAGAAACTCTATATTTGCTAAAAGACATAAACGTGCATTGCAGGAACAGGAAGTTTTGAGATCCCTGTTCTGTGTCTACTGGTCCATGGGGAGCCCAGAATCCTAAAGGTAATCTTTTTTTTAAATTCCTTATGCAGTAAGTTATTCAACAATGGTAAATAAATAAACTGTCTCCCAGAAAATCAGATTTTGTTTTTTGATGTCTACTGTTTGAGAAAATAACTGAACTAACTTATTTAGGCTTGAAAATCAGGCTGTGTGCCATCTCCTAAAGTAGCAAGCCAAAGGAAGATGAAGAACAAGCACTTCATGTTATCACAAACCTGATCTCTTCAACCAAAAAAAGCCTGTCCAACAATTATTTCTCATAAACATGTCGATAACTGAGGAGGTGGAAGACTACAGCATTTTCTGAACAATGTGGATGCCTGCTGATAAAATTGTTTTTCTTCTTGAAGAGGATGTATAAGGGCATCGGAAATTCCACACCGTGGCTGATTCTGGCAGGCTCTGGAGGTGTGGCTGACATCCTAGTCACGCTGATGAACAGAGGCTGCTGGGACGCAGACAGTGTTCATGAGCTGCTGTTGGACACCTTTCCCAGTGCCCACCACAGCACAGACATCAGTAACTGGGTCAAGCTGGTGAGAGCCATCTGCACAGCAGGGAGGCAGACACTTACAAAGATATGTACTTGTCAAGTATTGAACACTGGCATAAAAGTGGGGCACACTAGGAAATAGAGTGAGACAAGCTAGTGCATGGATTTCATATTTATCTTAAGAAGTTGTATAATATTACCTCATTATAACATGACAGGCAAGAGCCAGATTGATTGTTTCATGTATTAAATGTTTTGTTACAATTTTATGGAATTAAAAAGAAATATATGTATATAAATAATACACTCTGTTAACCGACTTTCAACCTATTTATCAGATCCAAAAGATACTTGATCATGGGCATCTTCTGACCGTCCATGATCCTGAACAGGAAAGCTCCGAGCTGGATACTGTCATTCTCAAAGCTCTTGTCAAGGGTAAAGTTCATACAGAGGAAGTCCTTGCTGTAGCACAATTTCTGGATTTCTGTCTTGAAATAGCCATGACATTTTGAGTTCTCCGTTGCCTGTGGACCTGTTGGCATTTTATGTGTCTGTGTGTGTATCAGCTTGTAAGAGTCAAAGTCAAGAAGCTCAAGACTTTCTGGATGAGCTGAAGCTGGCCGTGGCCTGGAACAGAGTGGATATCGCCAAGAGTGACATCTTTAATGGAGATGTGGAGTGGAAGGTTGGTAAATAGTAAAGCTTCTGTCAGTCTGTTTCCTACCTTGCCATGAATGTTGGTGCATCAAATAAGTTACACCAGTCTAAATGTGATGGCATTAAGCTCATTTTACAGAACATCAAGTCCTGTTGTGTTTTTTAACACTTGTGTGTATTTTGATGCACCCCTGTTCTGTATAATGTGTGTGTATTGTGATGAAGTAAAATTCAGTATTGTACTCCATAGAGATACATTACTATATTACCATAGTGTTTTTTTTTTCCAAATTTAAGAATCAACTGACCATTTGGGGATAAAAGTTTAATGTGCTGTGAGTGTTCAAATTATTATTAGCTAAAATATTCAGAGAGTAGTATGAGCTGCCATCAAATGAAGCTGCTCCAAACATTCAGTATGCAGAGGAGACTAAATCTTCATCAGTGCAAGCAGAGCTTCTGCCTTAAGTTGTAATGGTATTGGTAATATTATGACTGGGTCATATTTGCAACATCAAATGGCAGTTTTTAATATGGGCGATACAGCTCAATTCCCAGGGCAGCATGGCCATGGTAGAAGCAGAAGAACTTCCAAAATAAGTTACCTTTTGCAGCTGGTGTTTTCAATTGATTATTTGCATATCCATACCATATTTGTTTATCCATGGGGAGTGTATGCTTCCCATGTGTGTTGTTATGTACGCTGCGAAAAAATATTACACCATGCCTGGCTAACAACACAGAATTTGGTATCTAATGTGTAACTTTTGATTCATAGTTTATTTAACTGTTTTCATACGTAATCCAGAAAATATCTGCCATGTCTCGTAAGGGAAGAACGGGCTTGCCCAGGGTGCATTTGATGCTGGAATTGCCAATGGCAACATTTAAATATCAATGTATAAGTCTCAAACTTGTGATGCTCATGTAGCAGAATATTTGGACGTGTCCGAAACAATCTGTGGCTGACTTGTTTGGCTTGTAATCAAATTTGTATAATATAGTGTCATATGTAAAGAAATCCGATGCTGGGGAGTTATTTACTCAAAGCTCTGCATCTTTTGACACCATTGAAATACAGAACAGATAATGCAATATTGTTATAGGGGTATCTAAGCATCCTGCCAAATATAAAGTTTTATTAGTTCATGGTAAGTTATATTTGTATGCGTTATTGTGGAATGTTGATGCACAGTAAAACCGATCAAACCACAAGCTTTTAGTTCCGATCAGATAATCAAATACTTTATTTACCCCGGGCTGATAGGAGGTACAGTACATACAGGCTTTCACACAGAGAAAAGTTGATGTCTGTGTGATAGTAAATTCATGATTCACCAGATCAGTCTTTGATGTACTCTGTCACACCTTATTTTGTTAGTTTGTCACATCAGACTTGTACCATTTGCTAATAATCACAAAATAACAACTTTTGTCATCAATGAAGCTCTAGATTTACCAATAAGAACATCCTACACAACACACATTTTATGATATAGCAAGTAATTCTCTCCATAGAGCTGTGCAGTTAGGATGGCTGTAAATCTCTTCAACATGCTACAAATTTGATTTATTGACCCTGTTGTTCTTAAGTTTACATAAGAGTAAGAACACCAGTGTGAGCTGTAAATACTCACTATAAAACATTTCTTAAAATTACTTTATGACTGACTTGTTATAAAACCCCATATAATTATTGCAGGCTTGTGATCTTGAAGAAGTGATGATGGATGCCCTCATCAATGACAAACCAGACTTTGTACGCCTCTTTGTGGACAATGGGGTGAACCTGGGGGAGTTCCTTACTTACGGTCGCCTACAGGAGCTTTACTGGTCCGTGTCAGAGAAGAGCCTCCTTCACAACCTGCTTCTGAAAAAGTATGAAGAGAAGCAGCTCTTGCTTGGGGCGGCAAGGACACCTGGTCCACCAGGACACCATCCTACTGAACAAGGGAAACCCCGCTTCACCCTTTTTGAGGTTGCCAAAGTCCTGAAGGACTTTCTGCACGACTCTTGCAAAGGCTTTTATCAAAAGATGCCAGCAGTGAGTAATGCACTGACATATGTGAAATTGATTTTAGCTGATACAACTTTAAATTCGGGATATGTTCTAAAGTTTTGTGGATGTTTCAATCATAGTTTGCATCTGACTTGTGCACAATTTTGTTTTCTTAGTCTCTCAGATTATATCATTTGAAACATCAGGAATTTTAAAGAATCAGATAAAATACAAAGTTCTTGGTGCACTTAATTCACGGAGGATATTAAATATTTAATTGACAATTTCATGCTAACTCATTCCTCACTGGTTGGAGTAAAACATAAAATTTAACCAGTATAATGACCACAGTTTTGTATTGGTCACACCTCTTTCTATCTCCATTCACATCACCTGTTCTCACCATAATTTCAGAAGGAAAGAGACAGATTATCAAGGCAAATCACCTTTTAGTTATTGCTATATTCCATGTTCTGTAATGTCTTTTGCACCCAAATTGTCTTTTTGGTTTTGTTAGGTTCGTATCAGACGGCAAAGAAACGGTCCTTAAAAAATTACTTCCTTTGCAGTCATAGTATTTGTTTTTCAGTAACGAATAGAAATAAATTGTTCACCTCATTTAGGCACTGAATGTTGAGCAGACTGTCGGCGGCTCCCCCATTTACTAACATGTTTAATACATGCAGTGCACTATCTATGCACCCCAGGAGAAGCCAGCAAAGGGCCGACTGTTCCAAAGCCAGAAGAACCTTCCTGAGTTAGAGGAGCACTGTGAACATCCTTGGCGAGATCTCTTCCTCTGGGCTGTCCTTCAGAACCGACAGCAGATGGCTAACTACTTTTGGGCCATGGTCAGTCTTATCAGCTTCTTTGCTTATTTCAGCTCCAGCTTGTTGTATATCAATCAGTAGCACCCTAAATATGCCTGGCACTAGACAAGTCTACTCAACCAAAACCGCAGGGCAGTGTGACTTATACACAGAGAGTGTAACTTCAAATGAAGGGTGACAAGAGGCATGACACCAAGCACAGAGCAGGTGTAGGTCAATCCTGCCATATGCAAATGTCACTCTAGATAAAAGAACCCTGTGACTAGGTGAGCTAAAAAGCAATCTTATCTTAAAGAACATTATTGAAATGAAGGTCATGTTGCTTGCTGAGGCAATCAACCCGTGGTGAGATAGGGAAGGCATATCTAAAGTCCTGATGAAGTTAATTAGAAATATATCCTGACATGGGATTGATGCTCTTTGAACAGTTTAAATAACACAAATCAATGATGATCCCTTTTTTTTTAAAACAAATTTTCGAGACCCCTTTTTTTTTCTCCTCCAGCCTTCCCTGTAGTAAAGCAACCAATTATTGTAATCTCAAAAGTGGTCACCTTAATGTGCTCCTTCCTGGCTTCTTATTTCAAATATTATCTGAAAGTCTAGTAATTGCATGCAGCGTGTGCACAATCCCACTGCAAGTCATTTTGCCTCTCACACCGTGGCATGGATAGCGCCATTCATAATTTGATTGTTTGAATGGTCTCACTGAAAGCCTCATCAAAATAATCCTTGCAAGTCAGCTTATATAGTCAGTACATAGCATATATACACTATATTACAAAACATACTTGTCTGTCTGCTTTTGTTTTTGTACTCATGTACAGGAACTTTGATGACATCCTATTCTTAATCTATAAGGACCAGTGTGTTAATGGACCTGTTCCCAGCAATAGCAACCTTAACTATTCTGTAAGCATCTTCCACAATGTTTAGGAGTGTGTTCATAGCTAGATGAGAAAACCAGAATTGCATATATTGTGTATTTCGAACAGGCAGGGTTGTGAGAAAAATTGTATTATGCGATTTACATTGTATATGAAGAACATCCTTTAACGGGTATACTCCCATGGGCCATGGTCTTTCTCTTTAAGAAACAGCTATCAAATAGTAAGTTCTCACTTTCAGGCAAATACGCCAGTATATTTCAGATATTTCAGAGAGAAATGTGCACTTTTGTCATCTCTCTGAGAGACGGAGGGTAATTCTCATAATAATTTGTTTTACCATGACGCACTTCAGATATTTAAAGGAAGTGAAATCACCCAGGCTTCTTGAAACACATTAAGGTTTATTAAACAAAATGAATGCAGGTAACTCTCTTCATACAAGATGACTAGGTCTAATATTCTGCAGATGGTTCCCCTGAGGCCAGAACTCACATACAGAGAGAAATTATGACCCTATACAAGTTGGAGACTGTTATGTACATCTCCTCCAGTCACCAAAAAAAGAACTACATGGGGAAATCACACCCCTGTTTATTAAACAGTGTGGCAATGACAAGTCCTTGGTATTGTTGCTAGGTGTGCTAACCTTTACAGCTATTTTTTTATTATCTCAGGGTGCCCAGGGCCAATTTCCCCTGTCGCAGTATAGAAACACATGAGCATAATATTTGAAATGTCTTGTTATGAGGGATTGTTTGACATCTTTGTGTCTCCACAAAAAATTTAGATTATAGAACCACCAAACCTCTAACATTCAGGTCCAGACAGTCACTGGTTTCAGTTTATTCTGATAAGTCATTAAAATCATCAGACAAAGATGGCAATTAATATTTTGAAGCACATCTGTACTTTCAATCAGAACATTTAACCTGTTGTAAATTAAGTTCTCTGTTATAAAGAACTTCTGGTTCTTTCAGTTCACCAAAATGAACTGAAATTGATATCTGGGAGGAATGAGAGGAAACCTGAATGAAATGTAGATTTAGTGGTGAATAGTCAAACATCCCTTTAGAGAATAGAGTGGGTTATGTTCTTGTTCTTAGATAACAGAACAAAGGATGCCAAGATGCCATAAATACATTTGAAGAGATATTTCAGGATTTTTTAAGTGAGATTCTGGTGTGCCACAAATGATCTATATGAAACATGCACTTGAAATGGAACACAATAATCATTTCTAATCTGCCATAGTTACTCTAACTGTGGATTATTTACTAGTTCCCTTTTTAGTACGTGTTTTAGACAGGAAAATCACAAGTGGTGCACCACCTTCCAATGCAAATATGATGACAGTTTAAAGGTTTGCATTAACTCAAAAGTATTTGCATTACTTCATTTTTAAATAGAGATGTTTTCAGGATAGATGCTTTGAGGATAAAATAATATGGATTTATACAAAATTATGAGAGTTATGTATAAAGGTATGATATTGACTGCTTTGTACGTTTTAACAGAATCTCACTTAAAAAATCCAAAACCATGCTTTTAAAACAGCTGTTTGTTTCTCTACCAAGAAATTTAACACTGTGTTTATAGCCTAAGTCTAAAGGGTCAATTCTATTGCTTATCCCTGAAGTCATTTGTTTAAAACATGGCAGATGCAGCATCCACAGTGATTGAGATGCAAAAATAAATAATTTTCAAATTCACTAGATGTTTCTTCCAGACCCATTTCTTGAAACCAGCTTTATTTTAATCCTTCAGGGCCCCGAGGCAGTTGCAGCAGCACTGGCAGGATGTAAGATTCTGAAAGAGATGGCACGCCTGGAATCTGAGGCTGAGTCTGCACGCAGTATGAAGGAGGCCAAGTACGAGCAGTTTGCCCTTGGTGAGTTCCTAAACTGTTCGATGATAAGAGCTGACAATGAGGTTATAGAACCCAATGGTCAAGCATACCCTTGTTTACCTCAAACCACCATTATCTTCAGAGAAGCACAAACAAATCACATTAGAAGAGGATATCTAAATCTGAATGTGGGAAATTTTCTAACATAAAGGATTTAATCGGTACACACTTTACTGACCATTCTTGTCATTTTGTCAGATGTCTTTGGAGAATGTTATTCCAACAGCGAAGACAGGGCCTATGCTTTGTTAGTGAGAAGAACACACTGTTGGAGTAAATCCACGGTTCTCAACTTGGCAACCGAGGCTGATGCCAAATCTTTCTTTGCCCATGATGGAGTTCAGGTAACAAGAAGATAACAATTGGCCTCCTGAGATTGGAGGTCAGGTTTTCTTACTCAGCCTGTCATTGTGTTGCATGACAATGTTGAGAAAACTGACAAAGTATTTAGGTTACTTTGTTGCTTTCTCATTACCATTTTTAATTAGTGCATAGTATTTCATTAGATACTTCATACAGCATATTTATTTTCTTCCTAAATGTCCCTCTGAGATATGTCCTTGTCATTAGAAAGTCATCAGTGAGTTAATTGGTATTCAGTACCAGCAGGGAAAGTTAGCGCGCAGCGAATAACATCTTTTATTTAAAGGACGCAGTTGGAAAATTGTAATCTTTTTTTCTTGGAAGCAGTTAATTGTGATTCAGTGTATTATTTAAAGAAATATGACAGACAACAATATTTTATTAGGGTGGACATAGTCATGGCATCAGGTGCCTCTACATGTGAGAGTCCCTAACTCAAACTTCAGCTGTTGGTTTGAAAATAATTCACTTGTTGGATAATTTTTTTCTTCTTTTCTTTGTTCTCATGACTCTTAATATGCGTCGTCTAAGAACTAGTTTCAAAGCTGTATTGTGTCAAAATCGATAGACCTATATTGCCCCCTTGTGGTAAACTTTTTTCATGCAAGGTAACCTCTTACTCTAAATAATCCAAATGACAACTCTCACCACAGGCTCTCCTCACAAAGCTGTGGTGGGGGGCTATGACGACAGACACTGCCATCTCCAAACTTGTGGTCTCATTTTTCTGCCCACCCCTTATCTGGACCAACCTCATTAAGTTTAGGTGACAAATGTTTTACTAATAAAATTTGAACAATGCAGGTAAAATGTATATATACTTTTAATGTGCACTGACAAACTGGTTTGTGTCTTAGTGACGAGGAGCTGGATAACCGTGATGGTAAGAAGGAATTTGTGGAGCTGGACAGCCTTGATACAGAAAAGGCTTTACTGCTAACAGACGACAATGACCCTTTGTGAGTTTGCCTTCAACAGTGTTTTTTCTGTAAATCATAATCTTATCTATGTGTGGTGCAACATTGTATATGCAATATGTATGTATCAATATATTTGTGGTTTTGTTCTTTTTTTTTCAGGGATGCTACACCTGGAGGTCAGACATCTCAGAGCTATGCCACTGTTTGGTGGCGCTTCTTGCTCCGACGCTGGCGTCGCTTCTGGAGTGCTCCTGTTACTGTGTTCCTCGGCAACGTCATCATGTACTTCGCCTTCCTCTGCCTCTTCACTTATGTGCTCCTTCTAGACTTCCGCTCACCACCCCCCGGTGGTCCTGGAGCTCCAGAGATAATGCTCTACTTCTGGGTGTTCACCTTGGTGCTGGAAGAAATTCGACAGGTGACACATTTACAGAAACACACATGATCCCTAAATAATCTCTCTAATATTTTCAAAGGAGTTTTAACCTAACACATCCTTTTTGTCATAATTTGTCAGGAATATTCAGTTATCTTATGCAGGGACATCACACCTTTTGTGAAATAGCAGTGCTTTTAAGGGATGTGCTACAGCATTCAGTCCTGACAAGTCAGACACATCTGAGTAGGAGATGATGTGATTTTCTAGAGTAAGCTCATTCTCTGCTGGGAATTCGAGGACTCATGAGCCTCTCTGTATTACTCGCTCTCTGGGAGCCTGGTCAGATGGGCATGATCGCTTCTTGCAGTGATCCCTTGGAGCTTTCCTCCCCTGGGTGCAGAAGACCCATATAAGACAAAACTACACCACTGTTCCATTATTTGGCTATTCCAACATACATACATACAAACATACATACATACATACATACAAACATACAAACATACATACATAAAAACATACATGCATACATACATACATACATACATACATACATAAAAACATGCATACATACATACATACATACATACATACATACATACATAAAAACATGCATACATACATACATACATACATACATACTTGAATTAGCAGGTACAATGACACATTTGTTCAAAAGGCTGTGCTTATTAAACAAGGACCTGTATGCTTTTGCAGATGACACCATAGTTAAAATTGCTAATGTTCTCGATTATTGAAAAAGATCTGAAAAAACATTACATTAAGGCAATAATTATTTTCTATGACAGAGTTTCTTCACTGACGAGGAGATGAACATCCTAAAGAAGTTTAAGCTCTACGTGGAGGACAACTGGAACAAGTGTGACATGGTGGCCATCTCACTCTTTGTTGTTGGGGTTTCCTGCCGGTACTTATCAATAATTTCCATAAAAAGAACAATATGAAAAAAGTCGTAGAGGTTCTGGTGATTTCTTGCCATGATAGTGTAAGCTAGGCCAGTGTTTTACAACCTTGGTTCTCAAGGCACACTGTCTTGCAGGTTTTAGATGTTTCTCTGCTTTGACACACCTGATTCAGGTGATCGCAGTTCAGCAAAAGCCTGTTAAGCAACCTTCAATTGAAATCAGGCGTGCTGAAACAGAGAGACATCTAAAAACCTGCCGAGCCAGTGTGCCTTGAGGACCAGGGTTGAAAAACCCAGAACCAGAGTATTATAATAAATACGTAAATTGGGGAATGAAATACTGTTTGGAGTCAGTGTTTGTCTCTTATTTTGCAGAATGTCAAATGACACCTATGAAGCGGGACGGACAGTTCTGGCCATCGATTTTATGGTTTTTACTCTACGTCTCATCCACATCTTCGCCATACATAAGCAACTGGGCCCCAAGATCATCATTGTGGAAAGAATGGTGACCAACATCAAATGCTTCTGCTGTGACATTTTAATTCTCAAAATTTAAGTCATGAATTAAAACATTTTTCAACTAATTTAGCCATTAAGAGGTCAAATATTTGTGTCTTACAGATGAAGGATGTTTTCTTCTTCCTGTTTTTTCTGAGTGTGTGGCTAATTGCTTATGGTGTAGCTACACAAGCTCTTCTTCACCCCAATGACCCAAGGATTGACTGGGTGTTTCGTAGAGCCTTATATCGCCCATATCTGCACATATTTGGCCAAATCCCCCTGGATGAAATAGATGGTAAAGAATAACAAATACACCATGTTGAAGGATGCCATTTAATAACTTTGAAAAACAAAAAATGTTTTTTTTTATTAATGAAAAATATGCTGTAACTTAAATCCTTACTGTAATATCGCAGTGATGCATCCAAGCAACCTTTCAACCTTTCAAGTGTCTAAGTTTATAATTTTGCTGTTTTTTTCTTTTCTCCTGAAATTTGCTCCAGCGGCTCGAATGCCAGACATTAACTGCACCAATGACTCAGAGGAGATTATCATGGGTCTGCGACCACCGTGCCCCAACGTCTATGCCAACTGGCTGGTCATTCTGCTGCTAGTTATCTTCCTTCTTGTCACCAATGTGCTTCTGCTCAACCTCCTTATCGCCATGTTCAGGTCAGTCAAGGGCTCAGAATGCATGCAAGAAGCTGTTTATATGCACATCTGCTATTTATACCATCAAAACTAGTTTCTTCTTTGTGAATTAGAGTGCCATGCAACTGTTTGACCTTTTTGACATTCTGTAATTTCGTCACAACCACAAACATTCTTGTGTTTTATTGAAGTTTTACATGTCAGATCTATATAAGCATGCATAACTGGGAAGTGACAAGAGCTTCATACATGGTTATAAAGAAATATAAATGTGAAAAGTACATAGTGGCAACAAAACAAACATGTAGAAGAAGGTGATCTGGCAAGTTAAGACCAAAATTTAACTTGTTGAACTACATGCAAAATGCTAAGTGTGACAGAAAACTAACACTGCATATCAGTTCTGAACACACCCTTTCCACTGTAAAACATGATGGTGGCAGCATCATGCTGTAAGGTGGCTTTTCTTCAGCAGCGTTGGAGAAACTGGTCACAGATGATAAGAAGACAGATGGAGTTGAATGCAGGACAACCCTGGAAGAAAAGTTGTAACAGGCTGCGAAGACTGTGGTGGATGTTTACCTTCCAGCAGGACAAAACCCCTAAACATACAGTCAGAGCTAAAATGACCAAATCATATTCCAGATTTAGGTCTGCAATCTGACCCAACTGAAACTTTTAGGTAATACTTAAAATTGCAGTTAAGGGAAGCGTTATATGCAATCTCACTGAGTTTGAGCTATTTTGCAAAGAAGAATGAGCAAACATGTCAAAATTGGAATATCATGAAAAAAATCAATATTTTTTTCACTCATTTTAGAATGTGAAACTGGAATGAATTAATGAATGATTTTATTTCAGACAGTCCAGTAAAATTATATATAATATATATATATATATATATATATATATATTATATATATATAATATATATATAATATATATATATATTATATGTATATGTATGTAGTAAAATTTTGGGTGGATTGTCTAAAAAAGGGGTATGAAGAAGTGAAATTTAAGTAATCATACCCCTTCTCCTTCCTTTAGTCCTTAACACCAACAATCTTCCCGATTCCTACTTACTTATAAGTTCATACTACTCCGAAGTCCATTAAGTGAGCAAATAAATTAATTTACTGTCCATTTAAACACACATATAAACTTTCACATGTACATCACACATCTTCATTCATACACTTATGACCTATAGCCCATAGCCCACACGACCACAACCATTGCAAAAGTATGTATACACCCATCTATAGTGGGTACAGAATGACGTTCACCGCCCTTCTTCCATCTCATATCTTTCTAAGAAAACCAGTTTCAGCCTTTTCCTAAACAGTCTCATAGTTGGACATTGTTTTAATTAGTTTGTTCCATACTTTCACACCACTTATTGAAATGTACCGTACATTCTTTTCATGTTTGTTCGAGCACATTAGAATTTAAAATTTAGGTTATCCCTGATTATATCCTCCCTCTCTCTCAGCAAAAGGTTTTTGTATGCTGTCTGGTAGCTGTCTATTTATAGCTTTATTTATTAATTGTGAGGTTTCAGATTCTACCAGATCTGAGAGTTTTAGCAAGCAGGAATGAATGAATAATGGATTACACATTCATTACACATAGAGTGAAATATTTCAAGCCTTTATTTCTTGAGGGTTTGATGATTATGGCTTACAGATAATGAAAACCCAAAATTCTGTGTTTCAGAAAAGTAGAATATTGTGAAAAAGTTAAAGTATATATATTGAAAATTGAGTGAAAGGAAAAAGTGAGATTGTAGATCTACTAGAAGTATTTAGTTATTAAGGCTGAATAAAAATGCATGCCACACTTCTCAGAGTGTGACATGTCTCATGTTCCTTCCTGTTAATAGATACTAATTTATGTTGGTATACCAAATAAAATACTAGTAAAAACCATGGAAGTTTGTGGTTGTAAAGTGACAACATGTTAAACATTTCAAAGGGTATGCATCCTTCTGCAAGTCACTGTTGCAGTGACTTGCAAAAAACACCAAGGTAATACTGTTTACTATTTGTTCCCCAATTTGCAGTTACACCTTCCAAGTGGTGCAGGGTAATACAGACATCTTCTGGAAGTTCCAGAGATATAACCTGATTGTGGAATACCACAGCCGCCCTGCACTAGCCCCACCCTTCATCATCATCAGCCACATCTCTCAGCTTGTCCTCTGCCTGGTCAAACAGCCAGAGTCTAAGCAGGAACATCTTGGTATGCAGGTTAATCATATTTCCATTTGGAACTTTTAGGCCATTCCCGGTTGCTTTTTTTGGCTAGTTTATAAAAGATGAAGTACTTCAAAGCACAGTATGCTTTCCCTTTGCCTTACCTTTTATCTTCAAGGGAATTCTGTTAGTTTGAGTGTTTCATTGCCTCTGCCTGCATTTGCCTGAGTGCTTGTTTTCTTGTGTTGGCAGAGAGGGAGCTGCCAGCAGGACTAGACCAGAGGCTCATAACATGGGAGACGGTGCAGAAAGAAAATTACCTGGCAAAAGTGGAGCGCCAGCACTGGGAGAGCAGTGAGGAGAGACTCAGGAGTACCTCCTCGAAGTAACTAGTTTGCAGTTTTAAGGAGTGGGAATTCGTGACCTTTCAATCTGTCACATCATTATTAGCTAGTCTGATTTTTCTTTTCCTTTTAAACCTACATGCACACATGTCCAAAGCCAAAATTTTTTAAGCTCTAGTTTAATTAATTAGGTAGTATTGTTTTTAGATTCTTTTTAACTTTTGTGTTCTTGTTCAGGGTTCAGAGCTTGTTAAAGATTGTTGGTGGATTTAAAGACCAAGAGAAGCGACTGGTATCAGTGGAAGCTCAGGTAGAACCGCAGCATGATAGAAACGCATTGCATGGTTGCTTTCACTGTGCAAGTTTTGAGAGACTGGATAATGCTCTGTCATTTCTGTGTTTATCTATAGGTTAGATATTGTGGAGAGGTGCTGTCCTGGATGGCGGAGTGCTTCACTCAAAGCACACTCAAATGTGGAAAGGATGCTCCAAAAGCTCCAAGTCAGTCAAATATCAGATACCTATGACAGCTGACAGAAATGATACAAGACAACTATGAGTTTTGTACTAACACTGCATTAAAATGTCAGCATCTCTAACAGAAAGCAAGGCAGACAGCACTGCAGACACACCTCAAAGTTACCTGGAGCAAGAAGCCAGACAAGAAGAGCAAGAATCCAAACCTGGATATGGAGCCAACAAGAAATTTCCTTACATTGACGAATAATGTTCACAACACTAACTCGTAACAGATGGCCTCTTCCCCTTACACTTCTAAACCCATATTCACAAAGAATCCTAAGACTAAAAGTAGCTCCTAGTGACGTCATTCTAAGAAAAATCTTTGAATTTTCCCTCAGTAGGAAAAAAGTTATTTATGAAGCATCTTAAGACATTAAGAGAGCTCCTAAACTGAACAGATGTTTTTTAGGATGACTTTTAGTGAGCTTAAAAGTGTCTAAAGCAGAAAAGATGGCGCAAAGACCAAGATTAAGTAGAGATATTCTCCGTACAATGAACAGTAAATTAATAGAACGCTACCGGCTCGTTTGAGCAGGGATCCACCCCCTAAACAGTCCAGTAAGTGAACACATAAACTTGTATAACAATCATAAAATTATTAATATAGAGACAAGATTAACCTTATCATCCCTCTAGGGGGAAATTAAATAGTTTCAGCAACAAAAACAGGTGAAAGGTGCACCTCTAGTCAGGTAATATTAGGACGGGTAAATAAATAATGGAAACAATAATAAATAACCATGAATAAAAAGTGAACAACATTACAAACAAATTAGTACAGAGTTATTTAAATATTTACAGACTGTAAAATGCTTTCAAAAATATAAATATGCATAAATACAAACTCTAGACAGAAGTCTAACAATCTAAACACTATATACATAGAAGGAAGATGTAAATGAGGTGAATAAGTATTTGCTGTATTGTACATGATGTTATCAGTAGTCTAAGCCTAAATGGTCATCTACAATGCTTCCACATTCCAGGCTGGTGTGTGAAAGGAGAAGTAAAGCTCATTGATCTGCTCGGAAATGCCTGTTTGTTTCCACCAAGATCCCAGGACCAAGTCTACCTTTCAACACCCCTCACTTCTCCTCCACCAGCTGCACCAACACGTATGATTTCTCTCCACTGATTATTAAGAGCACATTTGTTTTTTTATCAACCAATCACAGCTCTTAGAAGACAGAGTCACACCTAGCAACGGGGTCAACCACACCTCTCTAAGATAGGAATTTGTGTCCTCTCCTTGCTCAGAGTCGCTCTCAGCAGCGAACTGAATCACTCTTAAGCTAGGAGTCCTTGCCAAGAAATTTTAGGCTAAGATAGGAGCTCTCTGAGAGGACTCTGAGAATCTTCGTGAATACGGGTCCTGATTTTCATCCTGAAGTTTCAGTAGTACGGTGTTTTTAACAATGATACTGAAGTTCTGTTCAGGTTGGAGGGGAGTTCCTGCCTCAAGTGGAGGAGTTTAAGTATCTCGGGGTCTTGTTCACAAGTGAGGGAAGAATGGAGCGGGAGATCGACAGACGAATCGGTGCGGCTGCCACAGTAATGGGGCCACTGTGCCGGTCCGTTGTGGTGAAGAGAGAGCTGAGCCAAAAAGCGAAGCTCTCGATTTACCGGTCAGTCTACGTTCCTACCTTCACCTATGGCCATGAACTTTGGGTCATGACCGAAAGAATGAGATCCCGGATACAAACATCTGAAATGAGCTTCCTCCGTAGGGTGGCCGGGCACTCCCTTAGAGATAGGGTGAGGAGCTCGGCCATCCGGGAGGGGCTCGGAGTAGAGCCACTGCTCCTCCACATCGAGAGGAGCCAGTTGAGGTGGCTCGGGCATCTATATCGGATGCCTCCTGGACGCCTTCCTCAGGAGGTGTTCCAGGCATGTCCCACCGGGAGGAGGCCCAAGGGACAGCCCAGGACACGCTGGAGGGACTTTGTCTCTCGGTTGGCCTGGGAACGCCTTGGGCTCCCCCCAGAGGAGCTGGAGGAGGTGTCTAGGGAGAGGGACGTCTGGGTGTCTCTGCTGAGTCTGCTGCCCCCGTGACCCAGTCCCGGATAAAGCAGAAGACGACGAGTACGAGTACTGAAGTTCTGGCCACTTGGTTTATCCTCATTTGAAGGACTGTATGATTGTTTTTTTTATTTTATTCCATTAGCAGTGTCCACCATATACCCTAAGAAAACCAAATAAAATAGTACAATTAATGGAGGATACCCTTCATAGAACAGAATAACAGGACTGAGTAATTCACATAAAGTCCAAGTTAATAAAATGGAATATCATTTGTTTTTATTGGAGCAGGTCGTCATAAAACAGGAAATGAAATAATTTCCAAACATGCTACTTGTGTATAACAGAGGATCAGGATCATTTGAACAAGTAACAAATAACATTTTTAAGAAGCCAACCCATGACATTGATTATAGGGTCAAATTATATGACATTATTGCAAAGCAGTAACCATAAACAAAAGTGAATACTTGGAGCATTTAAAGGCAACAAGCAGCACATTGCTCGTCAGAACAAACTGAGTTATTACATTACATTTCTGTATGTTTAATTTATATTTACCATGATCACATTACCCAGGAACAGGTATAAAACAAATCTAACAACTCTAGCAACAATTATACTAAAATCACCTTTCTGCAGCCGAAACAGCAGAAATAATCTGAAGAAACCCATATCTTCTACCCAGGCTTTTCTTTCAAATGTTCTGATTGTGATTAGTGATTTTAAAGGCAATTTGCTCAGAGGATTTGAAGCTTGACAAACAGGACTCAACACACAGATTTTAGACAGTACACAAAGTTTAACAAGTTGCTCTTTGCAATGACTTTATGAAATACTGCTGTGACATTGTAATTTAAACACAGTTAAGAGTAATAATAACTTTGTTCTATCTTCTGAAAACGAACTTTGCTTAGATATCTTCAGACATGCAGATTTAAAAGCTTCACATCCACCTCCATTAAATATCCTGCGGACCATGTGGATGTTAGTTTCTCATTTGGCTTGGCAAAGCCCGTCTCCAAATGTCACGTTTGTGGTAGAGTCTTTTATTCCTTATAGGACAATGGCTTATTGCTCCACCTTAGTTCCTTCATTTCGAAACACTTGGGGATTTTCTTTCTTGCTGAAGTTTAAATTGAGATTATACCATATGTGTTTCTCCTGATGTTATGCAACATTTATGTTTGATAATTTCATTTGATGTCAGAATACAAACTGTGGACTCAATAAAATGATTTCAGCCCAGAGTGTTTTCTGCAGGCTTGCTAGTTTTGTGAATTCGTTTGCAATCTTCTATGTTTTCTGCGTTTTATCTGCATTCACATGGACCCCAGTAAGGGTTAATGTTTGATGGCTTCAGAACACATACAGCAAGTTGCCTTGTGAAAAATTCTACACTTGCACAATAATTTCAGCATTTTCTCTTACTTCAGACTGCAGGCTGGTCATAACTAAGCAAGCAAATGTAATTCCGAATTAGCTAGGAGCATTTTACGGCACTGTATACTTTATGGATTTCAACTAATTAGACCAAGAACCCAATTTTAATTGAACAACTTTATTTCAGTACTTTGCCAAAAAACATTTACATTTTAAAACTAAAGATTGATTAAGATGCATCTTACACAGGTAGATAGTCTTAAGATTCATCAGGTCCACATGATAACTTTAAATGTGTTGAACGTAGTGGGCAGACTCCGCATTCCAAGTAAATTGTCATTATGTTTAGGATTTAGATCCAAAATATGCTCTTAGTTGTAACTTGTGACAAAAATATTTTCAGTCCTAACATGTTCTAACAACTCTAAAACAATCCGTCATCGTTACAGGGGAAAAAAACACATTTTTATAAAGCACTGATTAGAATCGGAGGTGAATACATATTGATAGTGACCGTTGTTCATACGTGATGCAATTATTAGAGCTGCGATAAAATATGTTACCTAGAAATATTTCCTCAAATTAATGTATCCACGAGATCCATAGTTAAAAACGGCGGAATAGTGGTAATCAAATCATTTAACCGTTAACCAGGAACACATCAGTCTCAAATCGTACCATACCTGCTCACAAGCATCAAACAAACCCCCAGATTAAATCAGATCAGGTTTTAAGAGGACGACACAGATGCCTCTAAAAGACATTCATGAAAACAACAAAGATTCAGACATTGGAAAACAAATAAATATCAGAAGATTCACTTTGATGAATGAAAGTGGGGTTTCGTTTTTGCATTTCTACAGTGAATGCTTCATAATAAACAGGCAATACTTAAACACTGGTAGTTGTGCTGTATACAACTGGCATGACAACAATCCCATACAAAGAAGCTTGACCTTATTCTCTTGAAAGCGATGCTTCAGGCCCTCTTGGCTGTACGGCTGGTCCCTCCCTATGAAACGAGCTATCAAAGCGTGGTGTAACCTCACAGCGGATCAGCAGAGTGTATTTTTATAAGCCCGATTAGGTTGCAGGTATAAAGGTGCCCAAGCCAAACCGGGATTGGTGGATTTTGGGGTTTTGGGAAGGTTTTCGGCGGCTTTTTCTATTACCTCCATGGATGGACCCAGGCCCCCTGTCTAAATGGGAAGGGGACTTCCCCCCCCGAAAGGGCCAAGCGCGACGTCAAAAGCCTTGATAGTGGGGACAAAAAAGGAGTATAGTGGAAACAGCTGGGGCGGGGGTGTTGCAGGGCAAGCGGAGACACAGCTTATAGCCGGGACGGCCCGTGTAGAAGCCGGGGCTGTGCTCAACCACTGGCAGGCCTGCTTCTTGGTTGCGCATGAGGGCAGAGAAACCTTTGAGGCGCCAGATGAAAATACCATGGCACTGCTGGGCCTCCAGCTCCTTTATGGTTTCCTCCAGCATAGAGACCCTACGCCGGAGCTCCGCAAGGTGTCCTGCCTGCAAATGAAATGAGGCATAAGGTGAATTTTAAAAGGCTTTCAAAAACACATAATACACTGCATTGAAAGCCATATCATGTTTATACTAATGGATCAGAACAATTGTTCTATAAGCCAGAGTTTAACCCTTTAATCCCCTTTTTATGGAAAAATTGTCACTAAGAGGACAAATCTTTTTTTTTGTGGGAAAGATGCAAGGAGAGAAAGGGGCTGACCACCATAGCCGATTTCAAGATGGGTAAACGTAAACTAAAAGAGAAAGCGGCAGGTGAAAACCCTCAAAAACACATCCACTTTTGAAAGAAATGGGCTTAAAATTTGCAGAAACTGAAAAAGAACAAACCCAATACAGTTTTTTTGGGTTTCCGAACAACCAAATTTTATGGAAAACATTGTTTGCTGACCTACATGCAAACTTTAAATAGTAAATTAAAAAATAAAGATGCACTGTGCACAGACAGGAGGAATAAGAGGACTGGACAGACAGAAATCTACCAACCTTTCTAGAGTAAGAGACTGATATGTATAAATTAAGGGTTTAAGTATAGTAATTTATGAAAAAAA